>APFE031533228.1:18048-90731 GCA_000404065.3 Pinus taeda
ATGATTAACATTTCTTTTGTTCTCATCATGAGTTTCCTTTACTACCCTTTCACCATTAGTAAGCATTTCTTGTAGAAACATTGTTAAATCTGTCTTCAAATCTTTCATGCCTGTCCTCAAATCTATCTTCAAATCATCCTTCTTATCTTCCACATCAATCATATTAGCTTCTACACCTTTCTTTAAACCATCCATCTTAGAGTCTATTCCTTTTTTTGCAATGGACAATTGTTGCACTTGGTCTTGTAATTTTGATATATCATGTTGCATTTCTTCCTCTTCTTGATGAGTCATGATAGAGCTTTCAGGTTCCTTACTAGGTGTTTGCATTTTCTTTCCTCGGGGTATCAGTTACCGATAATAATGCTCTACTATGCCCTTTGAATCCCCTCAAAATAAATTTCAAACCAATCTTAAGAAAAAATTTAAAAGAATATACACACCTTTTTTTTTACTTTGTAGGAGCTCGATATTGCCTCTGATGTATCTCTGTACATTCAAATCATCCAGTTCTTAAATTGTGACCTGTGGTAGCCCTATACGTCCTCTTTCCAATGCCACCAGTCTGATCCAAATTGGATTCTCCAAGGAATAGTTATACGAAATCTCCCACAGTGACCTGATTATAGACTAGTTCAGTAAAGAGAACTTGTACGACGTGCCATGAGTCACTGTTTTGACCTTTAGCTCTGAAAAATATATCAAAGAAACTACAATCTGTCCCCTTTTTGCACCTTCTTACGAAATTTCAATCCAATGCTCAGAGAAAAAGTTATGACAATTTTCCCCAGGTCACCTGTTTGGAATATAATTCAGGACCCTGTTTGGAGCAACAAAACCCTAGAATCCAAAGCTCTGATACCGAATGTTATATAACCAGCTCAAGAAAAAGATAGAAAAGATAGATCAACACCTTAGAATTCAGCCTCTTCGAGGGGACAACCTCCTTTACACTACATAAATGAACAATTCTTGGATGATTCAAATGACAAAACCTACTTTCTATATATAGGAGTCTAAGGAGTCACAATATAACCCAGCTGACCTAACAATAATAATATAAATCCACAAAAATAACAATAGAGGGATTCTGTGGGGCACAATAATAACAATTTGGGGGCAATAGGGGCACAACAATATTAATAAGGGGTACAACTACAATAGTAATAGGGTAAGCACTACTATTATAGGGACCCAACATTTTATTAGAGCTTTTCATGCACCTTCCTTAACTTTTTACAAGGTCACACCCTTGTTACCAACAAGTATATATTACTTACCTCTGTGCGAAACCACATTCGAGGTGATACCATACTACCTACTGTTGGGACTCCTACACCAAACAATTTGAGGGCTAGTTGGACTTCTTACCCAAAAGATCCCCTAACATGTTGGAAGGTCTAGCACCATCTACCTTATTCTTGATGCCAACTATTGAGAGCATGCTAAACATATTAAATCAATAATATTTTCCTACTATAATAAATGCCAAATGTAAATACATGGTTTCTATGGATATTAAAGATTAAAATAAAAGACCATCAAACTCCACCTCAACCCACTGTATGCTCTAATTGTTGTTGGAAGAAAATACTCTTTCCAAAGCCCTTGCACTTGAACGAGGAGTGTCCATTTGGCCCCACTCCACTTTGATTCACATGTTATGTGGGTTTTTACATGTGTCAAGTGGGACCCCTTCTTATTCATACATTATGTGTTTTTTTACATGATCCAAACATGACCCTATTCTATATAGACAAAATTGTTAGTTCTAGAGAGTTCCCTTTACATATTCCAGTGATGCTAAAGTATTATAATTATCTACTTGTTTCTTCCTTAAAATAAGGCCTAGAAGGGTCTTCATTTCATAATAAAGATACATTGAGTTAATGTATTTTTTCTTTCTACCCCTAGTGTGATCAAGGTCATGAACCCAAGTTGACATATCCTCCATGAGCTTTGAATTTAAGAGGGATTATAGTTCTACACTCACTTTTGTCACAAGCCTACAAATTTCTCTTCATGTTTCTAGTAGAACAACAATAAAAAAGGTGGTAGATGATTCATAGAAAAAGGCAAAGCTCTAAGTTTCCCTGATTGGGCTTGGCTACCACCCCTCACGATGCACCTTCCTCTCTATCTCTAGGGCATAAATGAATCGAGGTCAAAATTTGAATAATTATGATAAGTCCCTCTACCCGCAAAAGAGTAGAAGATCAAACTAGACAGAACCCCATATGACTAGGGAAGAAATGGGCTAAATATTCACAATAACTTAAGGAGCTTGAACCTAATGTAGACATGACACAATAATTGAAATAGGAGTGACTACCTCCTCCACGAGGTCTTCCGCATTAACCATTTAGCCCAAGAATTACATTGAAAGGAACAACAAAATACAAAGCCTAAAGTAGCACAAACAACCACAAAATTTAATAAGCCATAACCTTTTTCCTGAAAAACCATATCACAAAACACTAAGTATTATCATTGAATGAGAAGCATGATCCCACACTTAAGACTTGAATGAGGATCACTCACAAAAATTCCAAACCAAATTTACCAAAAACATCGATCTAATACTACATCCAAAGAGTTGGTGAAACATAGAGCCTCATAACTTGAGACTCTTAGAAAATACACAACTCACCACAAAAATAAATAAATTGAGAGAAAATAGTAAATAACTTAATAATTTTCTCGACACGAAAGTTTGAGCACCATTAAAGGGCCTCCTGCAAAGCGAACCTCTAGAAATTGAGCACAGGGTCAATTATTGACAAAGTATGACACCTTTAGACTTAGCTTGCACAAACATGCACAAACACATCCCTAGTTTTCAAAAGCATACAATAGCTACAACATGACAAGCATTACACAATCTCTCTTTTCCTAGATGTAGAATCGGGAGACCAAGTCCCATTCCTTGGTTCCTTTCCATTCACCACTAACTAATGCCCTACCTATTGAGAAATTTATTGGACACACTTCACAATCTGTTAACCTCAATGCAAATGCATGCAAAGGGTGTCCACACAAAACCCCTATTAAAGCATGATGGAATTATGGGGTTGTAATGTTCATACCCAGACTTCAAGCAATTAATTATTTGAGTTTCAAATATATTTAAGTAAATGTTTCCAAAAATATTTAAAATTTGTTTGACACTTTTCTTCAACAATTAGCTTGCAAAGTTTGGAAATTATTTCTAAATAAACTACACAGACTTCTGATAAACAGTTTGAAAACAAACTTTAAAGACAACTTCACTCAATTTCCTAAGGAGAAATATGGTCTTCATTTATCAGCAATATCCAAATTTACAAGGTCGCTAGATGATTACACCTAGAAAGAGCTCCAAATTGATAATAAAATCGAACTATATTCACATGAATAATTCAACCTAATAAATTGTGAAGCTTCTACGGGTTGATGAACTTGACCCAAGGGTAAACTTCAATTTTGCAGCTGAATGCAAATGCATATTAAGGGGCCTCCCTATTTACTTTAGAGAAAAATGAAATTCATCCATATCCTTAACTAAACCTTATGAAATTGAATTCATGTCCTAAATGAAAAATGACAACATAAACTACCTGAAATCTAATTCCTAGTACCATATAAAGTCGAGATCCTTAAATAAAGTGGCTCTACCCTACTCATCGACAAAAAATCGACGTTTGCTTTAACACTAAGAGATTATGAAATGATAAATTCATCCTTGGAGAAATTTATGGAATAACGCAGCCATTCGTGAGATGTGGCATGATAAACCGATGGAAGATTCTTTTAGAACTCAATGCATGAGAATACATCCACTTGAATTCTTTTAATGAATTATAAATATGATCTCCTAACATAACTTGCAATTTGACATCCTTCCTTAATACAACAAAATCTACCTCTAATCATGAAAATTTTTCCTTTAAATGAGTCTTCTCAGCCTTTGGATTTTTGGCAGAGAATTCATCTGCTAACTTGTGCAAATCATTCTTCAAAACTATATCTAGAAATCAACTTCCAATTCCTTGACATTAAACTCTCTTGAAGAAAATAAACTTGGCCCTCGAAGACAAGTATAACCTTGTAAATAAACTGAACAAAAATATTGAGGCTTATGTACAACAATCTTCTTTAGGTACTCAGAAGTAGACAATGAAAAATATTCCAACAAGGGTGGAAAATAATATCCACTAAAGAAGGAGGAAGACTAGCTAGGTTCGTAAGAGATCTACGGAAACTAGGGTGAGGATTTTACTTGAAACCCTTGATCTGAAGCTTATTTGAGTTTCTCTTTTAATATCAATTATAAATGTGTACATAGATTATAATGCTCAACAAATGAGTCCATATTGCTCTACAATTTCCCCTCATGCTTCTCGACTCCCCTTTCCCTCCCTTACATAATATTATCAAAATCAAGAAAAATCCTTAGTAAATTTTGCACAAAAAAAAAATAGGGACATTACATGAATAATGAGCAAAACCTCCATGGGCCCCATTAAATCAATGTTAACGGCCCATCAAGGTTGGCCAAGGGCATAATATGACATGTAATAAAAATTGATATAAACAAGAATAATAAAAAATATCCTTACTTTTTAGTATTAAATCTATAATTATTTTAATATATATTCCTAATTAACTCATTCAAAGCATTTTTACCATGTTTATACTATATAATTATAAAAAGGTATCCCTTCACCATTATTAAAATTACTTAAATGGGGTAAAGTAGTATAATCCCATACTTTTCATGCTCTTCATATTGCTAGTTGTAATATGACTACTATGTCACTATCAGATTTGAAATTAGGTAATACTAAAATATGAATATTAATTAATATATTATTTAAACAAAACAATATAATGAAAAGTCTTTTAAATGTTTCATA
The DNA here is from genome assembly GCA_000404065.3 of Pinus taeda. Classification (NCBI taxonomy): domain Eukaryota; kingdom Viridiplantae; phylum Streptophyta; class Pinopsida; order Pinales; family Pinaceae; genus Pinus; species Pinus taeda. The sequence goes on from APFE031533228.1 coordinate 22,944, forward strand.
GAAAGAAAGACACTAGATCACAATGTTGAAACTTCTCTATAAAAATATTCGTTAGATTCTAAAAAGTAGACATTGAAAACTAATCCAGCTATGGTGGAAAATTTTTCCCGTCAAAGGAAGAGGAATATTAGATATGATGATAAGAGATCTCCCAAAAATAGGGTGAGGATTTCACTTGAAACCCCCCATATGAACTTGCTTGGGTTTCTCTTCAAAGTTCATTAGAAATGAATAGACAGAGAAAATGATCAACAAACAATTTTATCATCCTTTCATAATTTATCCCGATGCTTCTAGACACCCTTTCAATATTATTTTATTGGTGGGGACCATTTTCCACTAAGTTACTTTTGCTGCCATTTTTAATAAAATAATATTATGTTTCCTTTCGGTAATAAAATAATATTTTCCACCTTTTTGTAATAAAATAATATTTTCCCTCTTTTAGTTAATTTATAAAAATTAGGAAAGATCCTTAGTAATTTTTTCACTCATAAAAGATAGGGACATTACAGTCCTCCCTGCCAAAACTTGCTTGTCCTCAAGAAATGTTCAAGCAAGTTCTCTCTGTATCTTCTAATTCAAACTGTCACTGCAAATAATACTAGCTTCCCAAATGTTCAATTAAACCAACCCACGCTGTTGTGCCACCTCAAAATGAATAAATCCCCTAATACTGAGGTCACAATCCTTCTTGATGAATGTGAAGCATCACTTGCTCAAATCATTGTGCAAAAAGTCATTGCTTCTAGGAATTCTCTCCCTACCACCCGTACGTAGAGTACCCTGATAATGTAGAATCCTAATCAACTCTTCAAGAAGTCACTCTACTGAGAGACTAAGATTGTGTCCTACAAGAGTATATGCCTAAATCTGTAATCCAACCTAGGTGGATAGGAACCCTCACTTCTACGATATCTCCATGGTTTCCTTTGGTTAATAATCCTACCATACTAGTGTATTTCCATGAGTCATTAGCAAATCACTAAAGGGGGCAATAGGTTGTATAGAACTAAAACTGAATGGAAGATCAATAAGACCTCCCCCTATAACGACCAACTCATCCCAACGGGTATCCGAAATACCAAGCCTTGTAATGTCGAGGTCCCCTGTTAATATGAAAAGGATACCCCCGTGCTAATGATGTGCCACTATGTTCAAAACTGAATTACCATCATGCTCGTAAGTGATCCCCCTCTCTTGTAGCTCTCGACTATTGTATTGGTAATGAGAAGTGTATGCTCAACCTACAAGGCCAACTCAATAATGCCAGAGCTTACCACTCCCTAATTAGCCTCAATCATCAACAACAATCGAGATAACCTAACTCAGCACATGGGGAAGGTCTCATTGGATTCCCATCACCCAAGAATTGATTAGATCAACCTCTGCCACAATTTTTCTCATCATGGAATAGAGTGATCTATCAACCAACTTAATCCCTGAATCCCAAAACCAAATCTAATGTAGGATACTTATGACAACTTCTAGAATCCATACATCCCTCGTATTTGATCTTTTCATGAAATCAATATATAGATTCCATACATCATAAATTAATCTGGTGCATGTTAAGCTATCTTGCGCTTGTCATAGCCCATAGTGAGATCTATTATTTTTCACATGTTCTCATTTCTAATACTATCTGGAGCCTCATCCATTCTAACTCATAGAATTCCCTAGAACGCTTGGCCAAAAGTGTGTCATACACCTTCATAGGTGTGAACTGAGCGGTAGAACATATGTTATCTTTGTAATCAACTCTCACCTCGACCATATCCCTCATTTGCGAAATGCACCTCATAATGCATTGTTCTCTGACTATCTGCCTCAGATAAACCTCCCCTATCCTATTTCTCATGATGAGAACATCTAGAGGTAATATATAAATTCTTTATAATTGTGTTTAATTTGAAGGATTGATGGTTGTTTGGGCTCTCATGTGTATGATCAACAATACGTGTGGATACTCCCAACTAGCCTTTTCATCAACCGTACTCTTAGAACCTAGGTATGCCCACCTCAATTTCATGCCTAACGTCCTTGTCAATAAATCTCCTTATAAATAGCACTCCCCTAGTTCATTGTGTAGCCTCATACACTAATGTAAATATCCATGTACCTTTGTGCCCCTAGATATACAACTACACTTAGTGGTCAACATTTTTGCTTTGCTAGAAACCACTAAATTATCCCACATCACCGTTAATTAGCTGGTACACTTCTTATTTCAATGTATTAATCACTCCATGAGGAATCTCACTACAATGTGAATCACTCCTCCTACCCTACGGTGCTACCCGACACACCACTGCATACAACTCTACATGTTCATGCTCCTCTGCATAGTGCTTCTCATCAATACATTCCCCTATACACTCATAGATACCATGGTCTAAATTTGAGTTAGTAGGCATCAGCCTACATCCTCTCAGTATCAAAATCTCCACTACCACACCTTAATAACCTCATATGAGTAGACTTCCCCTTGTGATCCTCCATGAGATATATGACAAAAAATTCCCCCTTTGTGCCCATTTTAGTGTCACTATGGTGTTACACCTTGATGACCCATCTTCCATGTATATCCATGGGAAATCCTCACCTCCATAGAAGGTATTGTTTAGTGCCTTGTTGATGCCACCTCTTCTGTCACAATCTTGCAAGAGTATATAAATAATCCAATGACCCCATGCAAATCCAATATGCGAAGATAAATCACGAAGTCTTCCTACTCTCATGTCAACCATGATTATCTCTTTTGATTTCTAGAAATCGAATGGATATCTGAAGGTGTATGTCTACGCAGTCACTAGATCCATCACATAAATACTACCGTCACTGACCAAATCCATGATATGATGGGAAATCCCACATGTATCCCACTAATACCTTGGCCCTCTAGCTCCTCTAGTAACCAAAACCCTTGTTGAACTTTGGCTATGGATATATCTAGATAGCTAGCTTGCTCCACTAGGTACCACCTCAATACCTTTCACCACTCAACCTTGTTAGAGGGATAGAATGAAATAATACCTTTACATGTAAAAACGTCACCATGGAAATGTGTTGCCTTGCACAACTCATGTCACCTCGTCTCACCGGATTGGACAACAGATAACATCTGTCTAGGTCACTCTACCTTTCTCTCTCCAAAATGTAGAGGTAATCTCATAATGTTGCGAGCCCCATGTATATATGCCTAAAGAGAGTTATTGTTTGAAAGTACTGAATCTCTATTTCTTTTTTGTGCATATGTTTTCTCTTCATTGGAAGAAATCCCAAAATATTATCATTCATCCTCCTCCACCATGATCTCCACACAAGCCACTATGTTCCCCTCCATAGATTTCTCATCATACATAACATCCTCATCTAGCTGACATACCTATATGTGTCCTCCATGTTGAATCATCACTAGTAGCTCATCACCCTGACTGTTTCCTACTCGGTGCATCATTAGCGGTTTAAGTTGTCCCTCAATGTGCCTAAGTGTGGTCATTGACCTAGAAAAGACGACTCACCTGACCTCTAGCTCATCAATTACCTACCCTCAAGTTCAACATTCTCATGTGTTTGGCTACTATTTAGAAACTTTGTCATGGCTTTGGGTACCTCTATGCTTACTCGCACCTAATCAATGGATGGCCCTATAGGTGCATGCTCTACTCCCACTTCCAATGCTTCAGCCTCAGCTATGAATGAGCTCTCCAATAGTGGTGAATCCTGAGTCACACCGAGCAGATATAAGTTATCCTCAAAACCAATGGTGTTATTTCCCTCATGCTTAACCTCCTCGTCAGGTTTTGTATCAAAAAACACATCTATAAAGTGGGTATTTCCTTCATTGTATTGTGCCCCAGGGTCCATGGCTCGTGGTAGGTGAAATAGAGTTTTCTCCTCTAGAGGTCCCTCCTGATCTTATCATGTGGTTGTCCTTGCCCCATCCCCTATTTTTGAGGAGGTCCTATTCCCTTCCTATTGAATCTTTGAAACTAGTACTATCACTTACCTTGCATCAAACTCATTCTCTTTTTTTTAACACCCAATATGGCAGTGTACCAATTCCATGGCATGATTCAAATTGAAATTTTCACTTAAAAATGGTTGATTGAAAGCTATCAATATGTATTAAATTCACATAAGAGGCAGCCCTCACAACTCACCCTCTCTCACCATGTAAATAAAAAAACATTACATTAAATAATAAGGTTGTTCATATATATATATTATATTATATTATATATATTATAATTTTATGAATATCTTTCCAGAATAAATGTTTATTTAAATATCCACACATAATTGTTTTTTTAAACCACTCTAAAATTGAAAATAATAAAACATAATTATCAATATAATAAAAAATATATATAAGTATTAAAATATATTAACTAAACCTTTTCATTTAATTAGAGTTACATTATTTTTAAAATATAAAAAATTTATAAAAATAGGTTTATAGGTTCACAACCCCTTTATCATAAACAAAATTGGGTTTTCTCTTCAATCCATACTTCCAAAAGATTGCAAAAGAAAATCTTGACATGTTTAAAAATAACTAAAAGGTTTAAATATAAAAACAAATATAAGAAATTAAAAAACCTTTGATTTTGTCTTCCATCTATGCTTTTAAGGATTGGGAAATAGGATTTTAAAAATAAAATAAAAGTAAAAATGTGAAAAAGGGAATAAATGAAATTGAAGGTATATATTATATTGCATAATTTTTATATATTATATTGTCAACCTTCTTAAAATATATATATTATATAGTTTTTTAATTATTATTATTTTCAGGAATATTGTGTTTTGGAGGGATCATTAAAATACTTAAACATACAATGTCTAACCCAACTTGTCCATGTTGGTGTAGGATGATGAAAATTTTGTTTGACATTTACTGAAGACATGGTTTGTGGTACTGATCCATACCTAATGATGTATGATTCTGAAAAAAATTATAATTTTTTATGGAAGTCTCTGAACAAGAACTTTTTGGAATTCTTAAGTCATTAAAGATTGACAAAAGTCCCGGTCCTAATGGATGGACAATCGAACATTTCACACATTTCTTTGAAACTCTCAAAGCTGACCTTCTGGGCATGATTGAGGAATCTAGGACCATGGGATTCATCCATCATAAGTTAACTTCCACATACGTCGCCCTAATTCCGAAAAACAACTCTACAAAGGGATTCATTGACTTCAGGCCTATTTCTTTGTGCAACGTCATCTATAAAATCATATCGAAGAATATTGTTGGGCATATGCAAATAACTCTCTCACGCTTCATCAGCCTACAACAACATGGTTTTCTTCTAGGCAATCTCATCCATGGTGTTGTGGCAAATGCACAATAAATTAGGAACTCGATTCACAACAAACATCTTGAAGCTACTATACTATAGATTTATCTTCGAAAAGCATATGACTTCCTAGACTGGGGTTTTCTCTGACTCTTCCCTATCAAGATTGGTTTATAGCCTATATGTGTTAACAAGATCATGGCCTGTGTAGATAATGTAAACTATGTTGTCATTATCAATGGGTACCCTACAAGTTTCTTCCAAGCTGGTAGGGGTCTCCGAGAGGGATGTTCATTATCCCCTCTATTACTCATTCTAGTTATGGATTCTCTAAGTTTTCATTTTAAAAAAGAGGTCCTAGAGGATCAATTTCAACCACTAAAGCTGCAAAATAACATCAGCATTTCACATAAACTTTTTGTTTATGACATCCTTATAATGGGTATTCTCTGCCGTTTTTCTTGGTTATATCTATTTCACATTTTCAATAGATCTGCAAATGCTTCTGGGCTGATCATGAATATTGATAAATATGTTTTACATTATAGACAATCTAACTTGGAGACTATTTCATATATCAAAGGTTTATTTAGAATTGAGGCATGGCCTATACAAAATGGCTTGAGATATCTTGGTTATTGTCTCAAACCACATGCTACAAAACCGTTGATTGGAAATGGATTATTGATAGGTTCTACAAAAGGATCTTTGGGTGGGAGTTTAGATGCCTATCTTTAGGGGGACGAGTTATCCTCACACAGGCTTTTGTGTCATGATTAGGGGTCTATTGGGCACATCTCTTCCATATCCCTACCTCCATCATTAACAATATAAATTGTCTCATGGAAAACTTCATTTCAAGGGAAGCCACAATGGGAAAAAATACCACTTGACCAAATTATCAAACATCACTTTCCCAAAGGGTATGGGTGGTTAGGGAATCATGGATCTTCATCCTTTCGGTGGGGAATTTCTCATAAAATCCCTTTGGAGGGGTTTATTTGTAGCTGGCACATGGAAAAGATAATTCATCACAAGTATCTAAAGAATAAAGACTTCAGCGTATGGTACAGATTTAGCACCATTGGTATCAAGCAAGGATTTGCCATCTCCCTAAACTTCCTAAAAGTAGAATTTTTCTTATCCACCATCTCACATGGAAATTTCAGTCAAGCAATGTCATTCTTAATGGCATTGACCCAATATTGGGTGCTAGAATGGATTTCACTATCTCTGATAGTATTATCCAACACCTGAATGAGCATGGAATTTTTTCCTAGGGCCAAGTGATAAATGGGTGGCATGGTTCACTCCCTATATGGAAAATTCCTAGGATTTGGGGATCACTAGCCGAAAGGAAGGGGAATGGATTCAAACTATTTCAATAATGAAGCAGCTTAACATTTCTCGCACAGGAACACAGGACATAATTGTATGGCCGGGTAGAATGGAAACTGATAACATTATAGTGACAGACACATATTATAATCTATCAAATATGGTCGCCAGACATGGAGAGCATCAAACTCTATACTCCTTCTAGGAAACTAAAGCTCATATAAAAGTTATACTTTTCACATGGCTTGTGTATCATAACATAAATCTACTGTGGGAGAATCTACAGAAACGGAACTGGCATGGCGCCAGAATATGCATCATATGAAAAAATGATACTGAAGATAATGATCACATCTTTTTGCATTGCCAATTTACTACTAAGGTATGGAAAAATATTGCTTCCCTCTTTGGTTTCCCATACATTCAGCACATCTGCATCAAGGACTCATTAAAATGGTGGAGTACTCAAAAAACTATGGAGGGCCATTCCTCTCTTTCTCTTTTGGGCTAATATGGAATTGGAGGAATGTAATTATATTCCATAACTGTAAGGAATATTTCTCTCTGATCATTGAAAGAATCTCTACCAATATCTCAATTTCCTTTGCACAACTATCATGCACTAATATCAGCCCTCAAATGCATAATAATGTACAATTCATATACTCTATGGAGTTCTTTGATGGAGTAGCCCAATGGAACACCTGTGCATGTGGATTTTTGATTGCTATGACTGTTGATTTGTCATACAGGTCTACTAGAATAATGTTAGTGGTACTAATACCAAAGCTGAATCATAAGGGGCTCCTATGGTTCAACAGTTTCCTTAGGAACCCCACTTTGCACATATATGGAGACTCGAAGATTATAATTGATCATGTCATTGGGAGGGCATCCATCAAAAACCCCATGCTTTAGGGATGGTTGGAAAGGATCGAATTTCTATGGCAACTACGAGGTTGGTCCACAATCCAACATATTGGAAGCAACGTGAACAAGGAAGTGGTCACATTATTAAAGAAATGATTACAGGGATTAATTGGCAAATGGTACCTGGAGATCACTTGGGAGCGGAACATTTTTGATATGGGTGACTTTCCATATGCAGGTTAAAATTTTCTCTTCCTATTCAACATCTTTTTTGTAATTTTGTTATATATGTCTATAATCTTTTCATTGGTACACATTGAGAGAATGTGGTACACAGTCATGAATGTATATATTTAGATGATATAGCTTCTTCAGAGATATAAGATATGATGAAATTATCTCTTGAACTGTATTAATCTTTTCTATCCTAGGCTTTGTATGGTGATCAGAACACCATATTTTCTTTATCAAGTGATTTGAGAGGATCATTATCAATATGTAGATGGTTGATTTTATGTAGTGTCAAATAGATTTTGCCTATAATATATCATCATGTTTTTTTCTTAATAAGGAAAAAAATAAAAATAAAAATAAAAATATATATATATACTCCACCAATAATTATAATTGTTACTTTATTGTTTTGTTTGAATAAAAATCATTAGATGGAGTTTAAAGGAAATGAAATTGATAACCACTATTGTGTTAGAGAAATACTTGATCGGTTTGAAAGGCATTTAACAACGCAGTTCAAGATGGGCATGGCATGGAGACGATTAGCCTCAGAAAAAGGCAGGGTCATGGTATACTCTATGCATAAATTAGTAGCATCACGGTAAGCGATCACTCAAATGGATCTGAAAATGTTTCAGAAGTAGACGAGGAACATCGAGAACATCACTACTTCATCTCAGGTGTAGCTCTTAGATGTATTGGCTAGGGCGAGATATCTCAGTCTATATAAATGACATTATAGTGGCTCAAGATTATGAATAGCAGGATCCATTGAGTCGTAATCCAATGGAGCAAAACATTAGTGTTTTGCGGTGAGTGGTAAAGGATTGGAGTTGGCTCGACAGAAATGTTTTGAGCATCCAATTTACCTAGAGTGGCATCTTATTACAATGTGAATAGGTGTTGCAACAATTAGATGACGTGAATGGTACTAATTCAATACAAATTTATGTCAACAGTTTAATCTTCACCCTCAAATTAGAGAACAACATTTCGCTCACTACGAGACTAATGGAGTAGCTGGTGCCTACTCATTCGCTAATTATTGTGAATTTGTCACTGTTTCTGATAGCTACAAGCGGTGGTGATAGTGATGGTGATGGATTGAGAGACGACGAAACTGATGGATTGAGAGATGGTGATAGTGATGAAATGTTATGTGCAATTTTTCGTGAAACGATTTTGATTGGACAATTTGTGAAACAATTTCCATGTAATCATCTTTTTTATCATGCATGCACCAAAAGGTGTTCTTGTTGTAATCTCTCATGCCCACTATGCAGATATCAGTTTCGGTAACCGTACATTATATGGGAGCATCTTCCTGCATTTCATCATTTCGTAGGCATAACTATTTTTGATAGAAAGTATATTTGTTCAAACTTATTCACCTACTACCACGATAATGACATTTTTTTGAAGTCTTTTCCATTAAATTCTTACCTTTATGAGGGAGCCTTATTACCACCCTATAGGAAATTTAAGAGACTCTAAGGATGGTCTTGAGAGACGGGTTCTGACACGGCTTTAGATATTAACTCGTATGCATCATTTCCGCAGCGAACAGATTCCAATTGATAAGAGAATGTGTCAATGTCTTTGCTTGTATTCGCATTCACCCACCATGACTTACGCATGATGTATCCCAGAAATTGCGTTGATAGTACACCATGCATTTGGAGGTTATGACATGGAGCATACATGATAGTATGCTCAACTTTTTTAATTATCCGCGGGCTAATGAAATTCAAATTTTAAATTGCTCTGGAAAATCAACCCCGCCTCCATTTTCTTAAAATACCCAAACCTCTATGCGAACCATGCCCATTATCATCGATAGAAGAACTCTGGAATTGGTAAGACTTCGTCCAAAAGTCAGTTGATCGGGGAGAGCTCCGACATGATTCCCTATATAGATAACAGGGTCTCCTCAGTCAGCTTGTTGCAGAAGCACATACAAAGAACAATGTATAAGAACGTGGTTCGAAATGGGTACATGATACTAACTACTCCAACTGTTGCGGGTAGCTTCGTTACTCAGTCTTTCCAACACGCAACCTATGCTACATTCCCTCACCTTCCAAAATGTAGATTGGAAAAATTGGTTGTTGTGAACTAATGCCTCTATTGTGGATGCTCTGCGCCTATAGAATTCATTCCCATCATTGCGTGAAGGTCTTTAAGTCAGGACCCCTAGGATTGAATCTTGTCAGCCTAAGTCGGTTAATTTTAAGTTTCAAGAGCCCCAGGATTGAGTCTTGTTAGCTTAAGTTGGTCCATTTCAAGTTTTAGGGAGTCCCAAGATCAAATCTGGTCAGTGTAAGTTGGTTCATATTGCTTTGCTCATAGCTTGGGGCCATATGCCATGATGGAAAATCAACCGAGAATCTACCCAGTGACGGCAGATGTCAAGAAGGATGCAGGTGAATATGTAAACAAGAAGTCGAGCACTCCATTGGTGCCCAATTCCAGCAATCTTTCATCTGAGAAGGGCGGGGTCGATCCCGCTAAGAGTTAAGATTCCAAAGGACCAAGTTATCTCTAGAAGAGAGCATCCCAGATACTTGTCACCGTGTCCCAAGCGTCGGTGCTCCTGTTGCCACTGCTTTTGCTGCACCATTTTCTTTTTAATCGCGCTCGCCTGTGGCATTATATACTTGGTATTCCTTGTGGCCATTGCAGTGCATTGTTGGAAAAATCACCGCACCTCTATAGAATCCATAATTTCCACCCTAGGGATCCTAGTTACTGGGTTGTAATGTTTACCACAACCTACAGGTTTTGGTGTAACGGAAAACCTCGACATGGTATCAGAGCTTGGACCCAGGCTCAATTCCGCCGGGCTGCATTTGAGGGGGGGTGTTGGAAAAATCACCGCACCTCTATAGAATCCATAATTTCCACCCTGGGGAACCTAGTTACTGGGTTGTAATGTTTACCACTACCTGCGGGTTTTGGTTTAATGACAAACCTGCACATGGTATCAGAGCTTGGACCCAGGTTCGATTCCCTTGAGCTACGTTTGAGGGGGGGTGTTGGAAAAATCATCGCACCTCTATAGAATCCATAATTTCCACCCTGGGTGTAACGCCTGCAGTTATGAACCGGGCACGTGCCTCCGCGTGGGAGAAATTTGACTAAGGCATGGAAATGATGGTTACCAAAGGCGCGACATATATAAGGGCACATTGGAAACCATCACTTATAGAGCGAGATGGGCAGCTCGCCACACAAGCTGACCATGGACCGTATCAAACAATGGGCAAGCCGACGGTGCAAATCGTTTAGAGTTGCAACGGTTGGGGCGCACGATATAACGCTTGGAAGGTCAGCTGGTTGGGGTCGCCACACGTTGGAGTGGTTATAAACACATGAGATGTGTGCTGATTTGGATAACAACCATCACATTCACTCATCACATATGAAGTAGTGCGAATGCATTCGCCCATCGCATATGGAGTAGTGTGAAGGCACATTGTAACCGCAGTAAAGAAGTGTGGATGCGCCGGTCGAGTCAGGCAAGGCTAGACACGGTCGTGCAGCGCGGTTGGAGTGCGGGTGGAGGGCGTTGTGAGGCATCCGCCCGTCGGACTTGGTACACGATCTCGCTTGTAAAGGGGTGCGGGTGTGCACGGGTGCGCCTGCCCGTTTGGGCATAAGATTGTGTATTGTTGTATGATATTTGGGTGGAGTGTTGAGGTGCGACTGTCGTGCACTCTTGCATGGGCGGGCGCCCAACCTCGTTTATGAACGCCAGTGGAGCGACACTCCCGGCCACTGTAACAAATTCTTATATATAATAAAAGATGTTCTTCTCTTGCATATTGTTGATGTTTCTATTGTCGTTTATCATGTTATTATGATGGTTTCCATACATTATAATATATTTGATGGTTTCTATACATGAATGAAGGTGTAGTTCGTAAAGTAACATAAGTATGAAGGAAGTTGGTTACTTAGGTGGCGCTGCACCGGGCCAATTAAAGGAAAAAAGAATTGGGGGTGTGACAGGTGGTATCAGAGCAAGTTCAGAGATGGTGAAGCCATTGCTGAATGATGAACGAAGTGAACAGGTATGTACGCAAGGACAAGTTATGGAGAAATCATGGATGAACAGTCTGGGTTTTGTGGACTTGATGGTCCGTGGAAAGACCATTCAAGCTCTTGTGGACATAGGGGCCACTCATAACTTTATGGTGACACGGTTGGCAAGAGAGGTCGGACTGATGATCCTCCGATCGAACATGGAGGTCAAGGGAGTGAAATCTAGAGCTAAGGTGGCGGGTTTGGCACGCGAAGTGTCGGTGCAGATAAAAGATTGGACGGGTCAGTTGGACTTCACGGTGATGGAGATGAACGAATTTGATGTGATACTTGGATAGGATTTCTTGAAGGGAAATAGGGCTATTGTTATCCCCTTCTGTGATGAGTTGGTGTGGGTTGGACAGTGAAAAACTTGGACTTTTCCCACTCATAGGCAATGGAGGGAAGTCAAGGTGCATCCTGTTTCTGCACTAAGTTTGGAGAAGGCTATGAAGGAGTTAGATATGGAGAGATATGCAGTGATGTTCAAGGGAGTCGAAGGTTATTGAGTGGGGACGCTTGTTCCAGCTGAGATTTCTGATGTGCTGGCCGAGTATGTGGATTTGATGCCTGATGAGCTACTGAAGAAACTTCTACCAAGGCGTGCAATGGACCATAGCATTGAGCTTGAACCAGGGAAGCTTGGATGATAGTAACAAGGTATGGTAGCTTTGAGTTCCTTGTTATGCCATTCAGGTTGTGCAACGCTCCTCCTACGTTTTGCGCTTTGATGAATGATGTTCTATGAGCATACTTAGATTCGTTCATAGTGGTATGATTGGATGATATAGTGGTGTACAGTGACAACATGGAGGATCATAAGAAGAACTTGGCGATGGTGTTTGAGGCACTGAGGGAGAATCAGTTGTTCTTGAAGAAGTCTAAGCGCGTGTTCACTCAGACCGACATTCTGTTCCTTGGGCACATTGTTGGTCAGGGGTACATATGGATGGATTCGAGCAGAGTGAAGGTGATGGAGGACTGGGTTGAACTGAAGAGTTTCCATGAGATGAGGGTGTTCTTGGGCATGACCAACTACCAACGAAAGTTTGTAGAAGGTTACTCCAAGGTAACATCGACACTGACAGACTTATTGAGGAAAGACAAGAGGTGGTGTTGGATGGATAAATGTCAAAATGCATTTGATGAATTGAAGAGGAGGATGGTTACAGTGCCGATACTGAAGTTGCCTCACTTTGGGAGACCGTTTGAGGTACACACTGATGCTTCAGATTTTGCCATAGGAGGGTCTTATGCAGGATGGGCATCCGGTGGCGTATGAGAGTCAGAAGTTGTAGGATAGAGAACGAAGGTTTCCGGTTCATGAGAAGGAGATGACTGTGATCATCCACTATCTTCATGTGTGGAGGAATTACCTGATCGGGAAGCTGTTTGTTGTCAAGACTGACAATGTTGCAGCAAGTTATTTTGCATCACAACCGAAAATTTCTGTGAAGCAAGCTCATTGGAAGGACTTCTTGGCAGAGTTCGACATGTGTATTGAGTATAGACTGGGTAGACACAATGCGCTAGCAGTTGCCCTTAGTAGGAAGGGACAACCTGCAACATTGGAGGGTGAAGACCGAGCAACAAGGAGTAGAAGTTGGGTTCAGATGTCAGAAGAGATGAAAAACAAACTCAAGGAAAGTGTTGAAACCGATACTTTGGCGCAAAATATAGTGAAGCAGATAAAGGAAGGGAAGACACAAAAGTGCTTTCTACGGAATGGTTACTTGTTGTTTGGAAACCGACTCTATGTTCCAAAGACATCTGGTCTCACGAGGCACCTTTTGAAGGAGTGCCACAATTCTCCGTGGGCTGGCCACCCAGGGCATCATCGTTCTTTGGCATTGTTGGAGAGGGGGTTCTTTTGGGAGAAGATGCGAGAGGATGTTGAGGAGTATGTACATACATGCATCATTTTTCAGCAGGACACATCAGATACTCAGAGGTAAGGAGGACTGTTGTAGCCTTTTCCAATTCCAGAGAGGCCATGGATGAGTTTCTCGATGGACTTCATCACTCAGTTACGACAGGTGCAGGGGTATAATGGGATTATGGTCGTGGTTGATCGTTTTTCCAAGTATGCTGTCTTTTTTCCTACAAAAATACCTTGTGGAGCCGAGCGGGCTTCAGAGTTGTTCTTTAAGAACATAGTGAAGTATTGGGGGATGCCATTGAGCATTGTGTCGAATAGAGATCCACATTTTACAAGGAGATTTTGGACCACATTGTTCAAGTTAGTTGGGACAGAGTTGTTGAGAAGTTCAAGCTACCATCCGCAAATAGATGGGTAGACCGAGAGGATCAACACATTGCTGGAGGACTACTCGCGACATTTTGTGGAAACTGATCCAAAGAATTGGCCTGAACTCTTGGATATTGCTCAGTTTAGCTAAAATATTCAAAAGAGTTTTGCGCCAGGGTAGAGTCCATTTGAGTTGGTGAATGGACAGATGCCAGTTGCACTGCACACCGTTGTGACAGGAGGATTTTTGAGGAGTCCTCATTCGAAGAAATTCATGAAGGCTTGGGAGGAGACCGTGGAGTTGGCACGGTTACGCTTGCATGATGCTACAAGGAGGATGAAGAAGTATGATGATAGGGGAAGATGGGACGTACACTTTAGTGTGGGAGATATGGTTTTTCTCATGATTACCGGGGAGCAATTTCAGCCAGCCAAGGGGACGGCCGCCAAATTGACACGGAAGTATGAGGGACCATTTCAGGTGAAGAAGCGAGTGGAGGAGGTTGCTTATGAGCTGGAGCTTCCGCACCATATGCACATGAAGCATCCAGTTTTTCACATTAGTCAGTTGAAGAGATGCAGACTTGACTCAGACCAACCAAAGAGAGCTGAACAGCCGAGAGGACCAACCGGGATAGTGGACAAACCGGGCTTGGAGTTGGACAAGATTTTGAGCTTCAGAACTACAGGGATTGGTTGCCACCAGAAACGTGAGTACCTTTTCCGATGGAAGGAAGCACCAGAGGAGGAGATTTGGGAATCAGAGGACTCACTTTGGAGATGGAAGACAAAGATTGAGAGGTATGAATGGACGATACTGAGGCAGTCAGGATTGTCGAGCGTGACAATGATTTCCAGTGGGGGAGGATGTAACACTTGCGGTTATGAACCGGGCGCGTGCGCCTCTGCGTGGGAGAAATTTGACTAAGGCATGGAAATGATGGTTACCAAAGGCGTGACATGTATAAGGGCAGATTGGCGACCATTACTTATAGAGCGAGTTGGGCAGCTCGCCACACAAGCCGACCATGGACCGCATTAAACGATGGGCAAGCTGACGGTGCAAATCGTTTGGAGTCGCAATGGTTGGGGTGCACGATATAGCATTTAGAAGGTCAGCCCGTTGAGGTCACCACATGTTGGAGTGGGTATAAGCACATGAGATGTCCACTCATTTGGACGGACACCATCGCATTCACTCATCGCATATTGAGTAGTACGAGGACATTCGCCCATCGCATATGGAGTAGTGTGAAGGCACATTGTAACCACAACAAGGAAGTGTGGATGCGCCCGCCGAGTCGGGCAAGGCGAGACATGGTCGTGCAGCACGGTTGGAGTGTGGGTCGAGGGTGTTGTGAGGTGCCCGCCCGCCAGAATTGGTACACGGTCTCGGTTGCAAAGGGGTGCAGGTGTGCACGGGTGCGCCCGCCCGTTTGGGCATAAGATTGCGTATTGTTGTATGATATTTGGGTGGAGTGTTGAGGTGCGACCGTCGTGCACTCTTGCATGGGTGGGCACCCTACCTCGACTATGAATGCCGCTGGAGCGATGCTCCTGGCCATTGTAACAAATTCTTACATATAATAAAAGATGTTCTTCTCTTGCATATTGTTGACATTTCTATTGTGATTTATCATGTTATTATGATGGTTTATGCACATTATAATATATTTGATGGTTTATATACATGAATGAAGGTGTAGTTCGTAAAGTAACATAATTATGAAGGAAGTTGGTTACTTACGCAGTGCCACACCCGGCCAATTAAAGGAAAAAAGAATTAGGGGTGTGACACTAGGGATCCTAGTTACTGGGTTGTAAGGTTTACTACGACCTGCGGGTTTTGGTGTAACGGAAAACCTCCACATCCATGTGGGATAGATACCCGTGGATGATGGGGTGGTGCCCATGTATGTGTTTTCGGAGGTAGAGTGGATGGGTGGAGTGGAATGAGGCCTTACACATAATGAGCATATGAGATAGTGAGAGCTCCAATACGCTGAGAGAGAGAGAGAAATGATGAGGAGGGAGCTGTTGAGGGCGACGTTTGATAGGATATGGGAGAGTGAATGGGAGATAATGGCATGTAGAGTGTAGAGGGAGAGGGAGGGGTGCAAGGTGGAGAGGGAGAGGGAGGAGATGATGAACCATGGGCAGAGTTGTGGAAATGTTACATTATTACCCATTCATCTTCCTCCTTCCCTCCAAGAATTAGATATAGCAGAATTGCCCACTACTATTGAAAACCTCTGCAATTTGGAAGTTCTGAAATTAGAATACTCTTTTTTGAGAACGCTACCACCTTCGCTCAGCAACCTGTTGTGGCAACCAACAACCCCCTCCTTATGAAGTATTATTGTTAATACTAAATAAGTGGGGCCCTAAAAAAAAAATAGTTAGTGTTACATTTTCTTTTTAGATGAAACCTACAACATCATGGACTTAGGAAAATACCTTGAAAAATCTAGAAAACCTAAGTTTCATAACGAAGAAAATTAAATTTACTCCTTAAAGGATATCGCATTGCACAAAGGATGATAGGATACAGCTTCTAAAGAGTTAAAATGATAAAAGGCGATATCGCGACGTGAAACTTCATCGCATCATATATACTGAAGACAAACACTCACATTGGAAAACTTTAAAACATCGCCGATATGCGATATCGCATATCGCACATCGCAAATATCACAAGAATTACACAAGAATTATAACAATTTGCGATATTGCGATATTGCGATATTGTGATATCGCAATACTGCGACACCTCAAAGTTGCGATACTGTGATCTGCGATAAAAAGAACACGATGATATTGTGACATTGCGATATTGCGATACTGTGATCTGCGGCATCGCAAAGCAAAAACACGGGATTCCTCCATCCCAGTTGGTTCTGGCTCATTGTTCGAGAAAACTCTTTAGCCAAGAGTTGGTCATGTATTTTAATGAGAATTAATGGGTTATTGCGAGTTGTTAATGAAGTAGGGTGTTGTGTTTTTCGAAAAAATAACTCACGTAAGGTGCCATGTCTTGTATATCTTTGGTATTTGAAATTTTTCCTGTCATTAGTCCTTTATCATTACTTCTACCTCAATGTAAATTGCAGGAAAGAAGGATGAAGCATTATACAGGGCATTATGCAGAAAGGAACGAAGAGGGAAGGTAGCGCTCCAATGTACACTTCCGAAGGCATAATCCACTCAAGGAAGAAAAAGAGACGCAAAACTCTTTGGAGGCATCTATCACAGATTTCTCTTGTACAGTCATGGTTGAATGGATACTGAAATACACTGATACTAGAAACAAACAGTTTAATTCTCAGGGTCAAGAGCTCACAGAAATACTATTCTTACAAATTTTGGGTTTTATACCGAATGAGAGAAAAAGGCGCAAGAGGAAAAAACCGCGTCACGGAAGCCTAGATCAAGAAACAAAGGCAATTTCCGATGCGCTTAGCGCTAATCGTGCATCACTAAGAAAAATTATTCAAAAAGGAAGGTCCCTAGTTGCTCAGGCACCTGCGAGCCCCGAAAACTGCAAGAAATCAACGATAGAAGCAAACTAGAAACAAAGGATTGAAGGAAAAATAGAAGCAGTCCGAAGGTTAACCAAGTTGAAATGGGATTTTTTCCAGGCATACGTGATAATGATACATATTCATTGGATGATTCCCAAGCATATCATCAATTTTACTGAGAAGAGAATGCCAACTCTTGCTGTTTCTGTTTTCTTAACTCAACCAAAGGCGGAAGACAGTCAACCGACTTTACTCAGAAAAATACTGAATGCTTGTGACATTAAGGAGTAGATTTAGAAATAGTTAGTAGATTTAATTTTAGAATAGTTTAATTGCTTAGAAAGAGGACGATCATTTAAACTGAATCCTCAATTTCTGTAAATAAGTTATTTAGTTAGTAGTATTTAAACCCTTCTCATGCATTTAGAGAAGGGTCCAGAAATTTATCAAAAACTTGTCCTCAGAACATGCACTTTTGCAACCTCAGAGGAGGTTTTGGTGAATGAATGGAACAAGGTTTATTTGACATATGCATTTGATATCTGCTGCTGATGTTGCACTTCTGTACTCTTAGTAGATGTTGAATCAAGGAGAGATAAATCAATCATTTCTTGAAGCTCATGAGTAGGACTAGTTATAAATGGTACTTTTATCTCTTAACCATTTATGCTTATGCGTTAAAGCGATATTCAATTTTTAGTTATTTACATGTTACAACATGAATGTCTAAGTTATCATTTGGCACTTTTGTACAGTGATAACTGTTTGTTTATGTTTAGTGTATGAATAGCTCATTTATGCGATAAGTTTTAACAGTTGTTTCGTCTAACTTCTTATACGAAGTAGCTCATTTTTATCGAATTATTTTCTTTGATAGCTAAATTATCTTTATTACCAGTTATTGTATGAAATATTTTTAGATCGCATAGAAGAAAGATCACGCCACGGGTTAGCATAATTTTCGATGCTTTTCTGTTTATTAGAATACATAGTATAGCATTAGATTAGATAGAAGTATTCCAGTCCGAACAGAAACACCCTTCTTTCTCACACACACACACACTGAATTGGGAAAATGGTCCCAGATCCCCAGTCAGACCCGCTATACCAAACAGATAAGGAGATGCCAACCAAGGTCTGGACCGGACGGGTATCCCCCTTGTTGTCGACCCGATTTTCGGGGCCTTCAACATATTTGGTGCTAAAAGGAGGGCCTAAAATATTAAGGTCAAGTAAATCCAAATCAAAATACCATTCTGAGAGTAGTTCGCCCTCACCATCTCCTCTGACTTCTCCATTACACTTAAATCCAGAGTTAGAAGTTGCTAGAGCATCATCCACTGCTACAAATCCTGACATTTTAGATCAATCTATAATCGAACCTGTTGAAGTCGAATCTCTGATTCATAAACTTCAACAATTTTCCATTTCCCCTCAAAGATATGATAAATCTCAGGGCAGCATGACTTCACAGTATAACCCTGCTCATCCCCTGACCAGACTTAAGAGTGAAAAGTTTGGTATTCGGCCAACCAAACTACCTCTTGCTAAAAGGAAAAGAGCAAAGAAGTCACCTAAAGGGTCCGACAGCGAGACTCTTTCATCAACATCATCCATTTCAACTTCTTCACCATGAAGTCAACCATCTACTCCAACACCCTAGACCATTATCAATCCACCTAGTGGAATGCCTACGACTCCCCTCAATCATCTGTGATCATAATCACCTCATCTTCTGAATCACAGGGATCATTTTCTGCGAATCCCCCTGTTAGCAGTTCAGCAATGGTCCAATCTCCATGGAACAATCTTGGGGTAGTCTTAATGCTTGCACCCTTGAGTCAAATACCGGCCCATCCTGAGAAATGGATGCCCAAGTTCAATCCTGAGGCAGGCATGCTAGCAGAAGAGCACATAAACAACTTTATGCTATTCATCAACCTCAATGGGGTTACTAATGAAGATGCTGTTGTTCGACTGTTTCCTTATACCCTATAAGGAACAACCAGATCGTGGTATTTTTCATTACCCTCTAGATCTATTACCAGTTGGGACATCTTCCAAGACCAATTTCTAACCAAGTTTGGTGACCACAGGTCTACAACAACGTTAATCAATGACCTAACCAACCCTATGGCAGAATCTAGAGAACCGATTAAAGATTTCAATCCACGTTTCAATAAGATTCTAAACAAAATTCCTACTGCTTCCCATCCTAACAAGGAAGTGCTATGTGAATGGTATATCACATCATTACCATCAAGCATAGCAATATTCATGGACATGGCTAATAAAAAAAGCCTTACTGAAAACATGAAAGAAGCCATAGCAGTAGAGAAACGAATAATAGCCTTAGAGAAGAAATCCGCGTTAGAAAATCGGAAGTCTAAGAAGGTCACCTTCAAAGAAGAGTCCAAGAAGAAACAAGCAAAAGATCCATTTGATTTGAAGGGATTGCAAAAAGTTCTTAAGACCATGTCTAATTAAATGGTCGACATAGAAAAGCAAGTAGCAGAAACTTCTTCAAAAAGGCCCTGCAGATCTTTTAAAGAGTCCCGTCAACGGATTCAAAGCCACCCAATGCTATAACAAATGCTGAATCTGAGGAATAGGAAGAGCAAATTGCCACTGAAAGGCAAACCAATGATGAAGAAGTTGTAGAATTCCAAGGAATGTGGGATTTCATCCTCCCACAAGAGGAAGATCAAGAAGTATTCCCAGTTAACACACGAACTAGAAACCAGCTTGATCGTCCCCAAACTACCCCAAAACCAAAGAGCGCAAGCTCTGTAACAAAGGATAAAGTCGCATTAAAGAAAACGACATCTAAAGCGACTGAAACTAGCCCAGTCCAAACAGATTCACCTACTCCATCTAGAACGTTGATCATTTCGGATGAAATGGAGTACAATATCATAGAAGACATGAAAAAGACTAGGGCAAATATCACTCTGTATGAATTGAGCAAGCTAAAGCATCAACAAAAGATAATGATGAAAGAATTACATGCTGTGCCAGTTGCACCTTTGCCTGCCATTGTAATTTCTCAAGCTTCTGAGAACATTGGAAGACCTCCAAGTAATATGACTAACAACATTGATCCAAATGACATCGCTTTAGTTGGAGGTAGATCGAGATCTCATACTCCCCCTTTTTTCCTTACTCATGAAATTTTTAACAAAAATGTACATAATTGTTTGGTGGATTCAGGTGCTTCATCGAATATTCTATTGAATTCCATATCCACTAAATTAAATGTTCAACCACATAAATCCATTGTTCGCATCGTTCAGCTAGATCGTTCTCAAGTCGAAGTCATCGGTGAACTAAATCAAGTAACCATAAGGTTGTCATGCAACCCGAAGGTATGTCAAGTAATTGATATTTTAGTGGTTGATATCCCTGAATTTTATGGCTTAATTCTTAGCAGGGATTGGTCAGAAAAATTGCATGGATACTTCTCAACTGACTGGTCGCATACGTGGCTCCCTTACAATGGTAAGCCAAATCAAATAAAAGTTGAACGAGAATTACATCAAAAGTACATAGTAACGGAGTTAGAAGGGGAAAATGAACTAGTAGCATATAACAATAGCATAATTGGCAATTATTCAGTAGATTCTTTTCTCGGCAATTTTAATGCTCATACATCCCCATATTTAGAACATTCTGTTTTGTCCCAAGTCGAAAATTTTTCTCAAACGGATAGTTCAAAATGTATCAATTTTTTAGATAAACCTGTAAATAAATATTTGTTTTGGAAATTATTTTTTTATGGTTCTAAATCTAACGAAGGAGCAGGAGCAGGATGTGTGCTAATTAGTCCAGAAGGAGACAAAATCATGTTAACATACAGGCTCGAATTTTATTGTACCAACAATACAACAAAATATGAAGCTTTAGTTCAAGGGTTGTACAAAGCAATCGGGCTAAACATAAAGTATCTCCAAGTCTTCGGAGACTTTGAAATTGTAATCAGACAAGTACGGAATACTATACATTGCCTGTGAGGTCATTTAAGAAACTATCAATCTTTAGTTCAAGATCTGACTGAGCATTTTACAACATTCAATATTTCATCAATTCCTAGACTCCAGAATGCAAGCGCTGACCTTTTAGCTAACATAGCTTCTAAGCTCATTCCTTCAGAAGATTTTAGTCCAGATAGATTTTTCAATAGAATTAATCTTTAGACCTTCTATTCCTGACAACATCACAAATTGGAGAATATTCAACGACGATCCTGATATCGTAAATTTCCTTACTTCTGAAGGATCCTACTCCAACCAAATAATCGATGAAGATCAACATGATTGGCAATTATAATGCTATACCTAAATCAATGGTCAAGTTAGAAGACCTGTACGATTTGAAAGATCATTTTAAAAGGTCCACCAATTCAAAGCTCCAAAGTTCGACCTTGAATTAAAAATTGATAAACCTAGGAACCGATGCCAAACCCCAAAACATAAATCTAGGCCTTGGCCTAGCCCCTGAAGAAAAGCTAGCATATATTCGTCTTTTGAGATAATACAAAAACGTTTTTTCTTGGAATTATGATGAACTTAAAACATACGACACCTCTATCATCCAACATACTATTCCGATGATCGATAACAAGAAACCTGTGCAACAAAAATTGAGAAAGGTTCATCCCAACTTAGAAAATCAGATAAAAACTGAACTCAATAAGTTGTTGAAAGCAAAGATAATATTTCCCGTCAAAAATTCTAAATGGGTCTCCAATATGGTACCTATTAGGAAGAAAAACGAAGATATTAGGATTTTTATTGACTTTCGCAATCTCAACAAAGGCTGTGAAAAGTACAACTTTCCCTTACCACCAATGGAGAAGATATTGCAGGTGGTAGCAGGCTCAGAATTGATGTCCTTCTTGGATGGATTTTCAGGATACAATCAAGTGCTGGTAAATCCTGATGATCAATTGAAGACCACATTCAAAACTAAATGGGGCACATATGAATATCGCAAGATGCCATTTGGTTTGATTAATGCTGGTGCGACATTCCAGAGAGCCATGGACATTGCATTTAAAGTTTTAGTCAATAAATATGTAGTAATTTATTTGGATGATATAACCATGTACTCCAAGAAACGAGGCGACCATCTCAAAGAGTTGAAACAAATCTTCCAACAATGTTTAAGGTACAAAATTTCACTTAACCCAAAGAAATATTTTTTCACATTAAGTGAAGGGAAACTTCTAGGATTCATACTGTCAAAATCTGGTATTCACATCGACTCTAACAGAATCAAAGAAATTTCTGAAATATCCCTACCTCATAACAAAAAAGCCATGCAATCCTTCCTTGGTCAAATCAATTTTGTAAAGATATTAGTTCCAGATTTTTCACGAATCGTATCTCCTTTACAAACCATGATAAAAAAGAACTCTAATTTTAATGGGGCCAAGATGAACATGAAACATTTAACCTGACCAAACAGGCTATCATTAATGCTCCATCTTTAGCTACTCCGAATTTTTTAGAGCCTTTTATTTTATACACATTTTCCTCAGATAATTCATATGCTACGATACTCACTCAAACAAATCAAGAAAAGGCGGAAGCACCAATTACTTTTTTTTTTTCAGTTGAAATTTGCAAGGCGCTGAATTAAATTACTCAGATGTGGAGAAACAGGCTTATGCTGTTTTCAAAGCGATCAAATACTTCAGACCTTTTCTACTCAAAACCCACACCAAAATTATAGTACCGTTTCCAGCGGTAAGAAATTTTCTGGTACAAAAGGATGTGGGTGAGAAGAGGGCCAATTGGGTAATTGCCTTACAAGAATATGACATAGAAATTAAACCAACAAACATTGTAAGAGGTCAAGGATTTAGTCAAATTTTGGCTGGAGCGTCTCAAATTTCTGAAATCCCATATGTAGAGGTACAAGTGTGCGAGGTAAGCCTAAATGATGAGCATTCATTATATGTTGATATTATTTATTATCTTAAGAATGGATATGCTCCTTCATACCTCGATTACACTAAGAAAATAGGTATAAGATTAAAAGCCAAACAATATCAGCTAATTAATGATATTCTATTTAGAATGAATTACGATTTTGTTCTCCTTAGATGTCTTGAGAAATCTAAAGTTGATAAAGTCTTGCAGGAACTCCATGATGGGCCAGCAGGCAGACACTACACTAGAGATGCTACTGCACATAAAATCTTGCGCGCAGGATATTACTGGCCCACGTTATTCAAAGACTCACACAGTTATATGAGGAAATGTCAAGTTTGCCAACTATTGCTGGAAGATAGAAGAAGCCATCCTTACCACTACAATGAGTTAACATCGACCAACCTTTTAGTCAGTGGGTATTGGACATAATAGGTGAGATCGTTCCTCACTCTTCCAAGCAGCATATATATATCCTTACAGCAACATATTATTTTACTAAGTGGGTAGAAGCAGTTCCACACAAGATGGCTAATGCTGAAAATATCATTGAGTTCATAGATCAATCTATAATCACCAGGTTTGGATTACCTTCCGCTTTAATGTTCGATAATTCATCATACTTTTCTGGAAATGCAATGACTGAATTTGCACTTAAAAGAGGATTCAAGCTTAAATATTCAACCAATTATTATCCATAGGGCAATGGATTAGCCGAGTCTACAAACAAAATCCTAATCAGGATTATCAAAAGAATAGTAGACCAAAATCATAAAAATTGGCATAAATCCTTAATATACGCTTTATGGACAGACCAAATAATGAAAAAAGCTTCCATTGACACTTCTCCCTTTAATTTAGTTTATGGGAGAGAAGTTGTTCTTCGAACTCATTTAGCAATTCCTTCTTTGTCTCTAGTTCAATACATTGATGAAGTACCAAATTCCTCATTACACTTAAGGCAAATGGAAATAATCAAATTAGAAGAACAATGAGAACAAGCTACAAGGCACATGAAGAAAAGGGTAAACATAAAAAATTTCAAAAAATGTGGCTTGGTCCTTTTCAAATTGTAGAAGTCGTAGGTCCATCGACATTTGTGTTAAAGGATTTAGCAGGTAAAAAAGACTCTTTTCCTGTCAATGGACAAATTCTTAAGAAATATTTTCCATAGAAGATTATTCTTCTATTTCATAGAGTAATAGTTTTTCTCTTTTTCAGAATAAAACCAGTTGTGAATGGTTACATTAGGCATTTACGAAAAAGATACCAACTCTCTTTCATGTTTTTATTTTTCGCTTGTATAAATAGAAAATATTTTGGAAAATTGATATTTATTATTGAAAGATACAATTAAAGACTCTAGCCTAGATATACACTAGTTTCAACTTCATAAAAGTTTGATGAAGATAAACCTTTAGTGAAGAAATTGTTTTATATCAGTGCAATGAAAGATATCAATAACAAAATAAAGATTCTCTATAGAACAGTTACTCCCAAAAACTTTATCATTGTCGTCCAGAGCTATCTAAAGAAGACAATGACTTCCTCCCTACTAAGGAAATCACAACTTTCAGAGGAACAATCAAAGGATACACTTTATCTTGAAGAATGAGAGGTATCATCACGAGCTGGCTTATCGTAATCACAGATATTGTAACTTGCTGACTTTGCCAAACACTGCATACCATAACAGGGCAATGACTCAAGATTGTTACAATCAAGAGGCAAGGGGTCTCATCATGAGCCAACTTGTTCAACATAGTTATAAATCAAGTGAATGACTGTGTCATAAATTTCCACCAAACTAAGACATTATTCTTTAAGAATAAAAAGAAAATCAAAGCAATAAGTGTAGATATGGATTCTTCTTTGAGAGTTGTAGGTTTCTTTAAGTAGGATAAAGGATCATTGTTGGTAAAAGGTAACCCTGTCGAGGCTATGAACGCCTGCTGGCAGCAGAGGCTCTACCTATGACAAATGAGTACATTTTAAAACTCGTTTACAGAGAAGACTTTGTTTTATCTTTACAGACCAAGTAATGATTGATGTAAATGCAAGGACTAACTTGAGGCGGTAAATAATCAAAGTTGAAAATAGCTGAAGCAAATTTTCATTGACAGGTTAGAGCATAATGTACTTTATATTTCCATAATAAAGTTTAATTTTCTGAAAAATTTGTTGTTTTGGAAGCTGAAAAGGTTCAATAGAAACACAGAGATAACTTGTTCTTCCAAGTGAATCGCCAATTGTTGTGGCCACCAACAACCCACCAATAAGTGGGGACCCTAAAAAAAAATTAGTTTGTGTTACATTCTCATTTTAGATGAAACCTACAACATCATGGACTTAGGAAAATACCTTGAAAAATATAGAAAACCTAAGTTTCATAATGAAGAAAATTAAATTTACTCCTTAAAGGATATCGCAACGTGCAAAGGATGATACGATACACCTTCTAAAGAGTTAAAATTATAAAAGGCGATATTGCCACGCGAAACTTCATCGCATCGTATATACTGAAGACAAACACTCGCATTGAAAAACTTTAAAACATCACCGATATACGATATCACATATCGCACATCGCAAATATCACAAGAATTACACAAGAATTATAACGATCTGCGATATTGCGATATTGCGATACCGCAATACTGCGACACCTCAAAGTTGTGATACTGTGATCTGCGATAAAAACAACACGATGATATTGCGACATTTCGATATTGCGATACTGCGATCTGTGACATCGCAAAGAAAAAACGCGGGATTCCTCCATCACAGTTTGTTCTGGCTCATTGTTCGAGAAAACTCTTTAGCTAAGAGTTGGTCATGTATTTTAATGCAAATTAATGGGTTATTTCCAGTTGTTAATGAAGTAGGGTGTTGTGTTTTCCGAAAAAATAACTCACGTAAGGTGGCATGTCTTGTATATCTTCAGCATTTAAAAATTTTCCTGTTATTAGTCCTTTATCATTACTTCTACCTCAATGGAAACTGCAGGAAAGAAGGACAAAGAATTATATAGGGCATTATGTAGAAAACAATGAAGAGGGAAGGCACCTATCCAATGTACACTTCGGAAGGCATAGTCCACTCAAGGAAGAAAAACAGCCGCAAAACTCTTCAGAGGCATCTATCACAGATTTCTCATGTATAGTCATGGTTGAATGGATACTAAAACACACTGATACCAGAAACAAACAGGTTAATTCTCAGGGTCAAGAGCTCACATAGATACTATTTTTACAAATTTTGGGTTTTATACCGAATGAGAGAAAAAGGTGCAAGAGGAAAAAACCGCATCAGGGAAGCCCGGATCAAGAAACAGAGGTAGTTTCTGAAGTGCTTAGCACTAATCGCGCATCGCTAAGAAAAATTGTTCGATAAGGAAGGTCCCTAGTTTCTCAGTCACTTGCAATCCCCGAAAACTGCAAGAAATCAACGATAGAAGGAAACTGGAAACAAAAGACTGAAGGAAAAACAGAAGCAGTCCGAAGGTTAACCAAGTTGAAATGGGATTTTTACCAGGCATACACGATAATGATACATATTCATTGGATGACTCCCAAGTGTATCATCAATTTTACTGAGAAGAGAATTCTAGCTCTTGCCGTTTCTGTCTGCTTAACTCAACCAAAGGCAAAAGATAGTCAGCCGACTCTACTCAGAAAAATACTAAATGCTTGCGACATTAAGGAGTTGATTTAGAAATAGTTAGTAGATTTAATTTTAGAATAGTTTTTCTTACAAAGAGGATGGTCATTTAAAGTGAATCCTCAATTTCTGTAAATAAGTTATTTAGTTAGTAGTATTTAAACCCTTCTCATGCATTTAGAGAAGGGTCCAGAAATTTATCAAAAACTTGTCCTTAGAACATGCACTTTTGCACCCTCAGAGGAGGTTTTGGTGAATGAATGGAACAGGGTTTATTTGATATTTGCATTTGATATTTTCTACTGATGTGGCACTTTTGTACTCTTAGTAGATTTTGAATCAAGGAGAGATAAATCAATCATTTCTTGAAGCTCATGAGTAGGACTAGTTATAAATGGTACTTTTATCTCTTAACCATTTCTGCTTATGCGTTAAAGCGATATTCAGTTTTCAGTTATTTATATGTTACAGCATGAATGTCTGAGTTATCATTTGGCACTTTTGTACGGTGATAACTGTTCGTTTATGTTTAGTGTATGAATAGTTCAATTATGCGATAAGTTTTAACAGTTGTTTCGTCTAACTTCTTATACGAAGTAGCTCATTTTTATCGAATTCTTTTCTTATGATAGCATAGAAGAAAGATCACACCCCAGGTTAGCATAAATTTCGATGTTTTTCTATTTATTGGAATACATAGCATAGCATTAGATTAGATAGAAGTATTCCAGTCCGAACAGAAACACCCTTCTTTCTCACACACACACACACTGAATTGGGAAACTGGTCCCAGATCCCCAGTCAGACCCGCTATACCAAACAGATAAGGAGCTGCCAACCAAGGTCCGGACCGGGCGGGTATCCCCCTTGTTGTCGACCCAATTTTCGGTGCCTTCAACACAGCCTAAGGAATTTGAATGAACTGAGGCTGGTGGATTGCTGGAGATTGAAATATTTGTTGGATTCCCTCGGACTGTTGATTGACTTGGAAGTCAAGTCTTCTTATGGTCTGGTTGAGGTTGGAATATTGCTGAGTACCCTCATCCAGTTGAGGTTGATTTCTTGTCATAGTTTGGAAAAGGTATATGGCTTTTGTGGTCTTAACAAACTTCAAACGCTAAATATTAGCAGGTGTAGAAAAGCAGAAGAACTTGAAGGTATTGAGACATGGATATCTCTAGAACAGTTGTGGGATTTTGGATGTGAAAGGCTGAAGAGAATACAAGGGTTGGGGTGGCTAACAAAGCTTAAGCTACTGGATATTCATGGACACAACAACATTGAAGAGCTAGAAGGTGTTGAGCATTTGAGGTCATTGGAGATGCTTGATGCCTCTGACTGTCCGACTTTGCACTAGGATCTATAATGGCTACCTCCACATTAAAGGAAGGTATCGTCTACATATGAAAATGAAAGTTGAAGAATGTAGTTTTTGTAGTGGCAATAGTTAATCATTGATCTGCAGGAGAGTTCTCTCTTGATGTTCCATTTGTAAAAGGCTAAATACTAGATTGGAGAATCATGGAATGATCACATGACCACCTCTCGAATATTGATACTTATCTGCGGTTCCAAGAAAAATGAATTATGTGGTAGAATGCCCACATTATAATTTTTTGATTTCATCTGTTTGGAATCTCTAATTTGAAGGAACAACAGGGCTGGAAACATTTGGATTTAAAAAAAAAAACATTTATGGACATCTTCCAAACATATCTTTCGAGATAGTGGATTTCTTTTTCGGTGAGTGTTTTTTTTAAAGGAATTTACAACAATTAATATTCAACATGGCAGCTCTGAGTAGATATTGTAGGCACTATGAATGTCCCAATAATTGAAGGGAAGTTTTCAAATTAATATTTGTCATAAGATCATTAATAAATTACAAAGTTAGTGTAATAAGATCGATGTCATTTGACTATCGTTATAACTTTGTCCCGTAAATCTCCGAATGTTGATAAATTTATAGATATTGAAATAGCCATAAATTAATCAATTTTAATATATTGAAAGATTTAGAATATATTTGAACACATTTTTAACAAGTGTAATATGTAATATTATTGCTTAGTAGATTTTATGCAAAAGGTAATTATAAAATTAGAAATAGTGGATCTCAATAGATGCTCTAGTATAAGGGTATGACAATACTTAATGATCTCTTATCCAATATATCAGTTTTATTTATATTTTTAGAATTTAGTGAAATCCATTGGACAAGGAAAGTAGTACTTTACATTGGTAAGTCTTACATTAGAGTGTACAATTAATGCACATTTTATTCTTTGTAATTTTTGGAATGTACACACACTTTACATGAAGGGAAAATATGTATAAGACATGTTCTATCTTTAGGGAAATCATGTGTACCTAGTGAAACCATTTGTAAAGTTGAATTAAGTGGAACAAGAATACTAGACGAACATATCTTAGCCAATACAATCAGTAATGGTCATTTATGACCAAATAAATGTTATAATAGTTGTTGATGGTCATCCATATAAGCAATATGCTCACTAATTAATCAACCTAATTTGATGTAGAAGTATCCCCAGGGTTTCAGAATTCATATCAACCAAAGAGAATATATGATCTAGTTTGATGTTGAATATTTATTTTTTGTGTTTTTGGGTCAATCCCATCTCAAATAGAGCCTTGGTGTGCATCACTTGTAAATTTAGAGAATTGAGGAAATATAGAAATATTATAATTTATATGCAACATGATATATTTCGAATGCCAATTTATTTATTTTTTAGTTAAAACAAACCTTGTGTTGCAAATTTTTTTAAATATTTCTAAATAACTCTTACCTTTAGATAAATATGTCATTTTTATCATCAAAGTTGTAATATTGAAGTTTCTAAATTATGATATTAAGTTGTCTTTAACATTTTCATTGAGAAAAAAAATCTTTATTAGTTATATAGTCATATGTTTGATGAGATTTGGAAGTTGTTTTTAATTATGTAACACTTATCAATTTAGACAATTGAGGAAATGCATAAATATTGTAATAGATATGTGACATCGTATACTTGGAAAGTCAATTTAATATTTTTAATAAAAGGAAACTTTGTTATGAAACACCTTTTAAAGTCTCATAAATAACTCCTACATCTAGCTAAACGTGTCATTTTTGGCTACCAAACTTGCAATGTTGAAGTTTGTAAATTATAATATAAAATTATGTATTTTAACAGATATCTTTATAACTTATATACTCACGTGTTTGGAAAATATCTTTGTAACTTATCTAGTCACATGTTTGGTGACATTTGGAATATAGAAATAGTGTAAGACATATATGACGTGGTATACTTGAAAACTCAATTTAATTAAATTAAAGAACAAGTTGAGTCACAACATTTTTTTAAGGTTTTAAAATAACTCCACTTTCAACTAAAAATCTATTTTTAGTCTCCAAAGTTGTAATGTTAAAGCCCATAAATTATAATACAGAATTATGTTTTTTTTTAATTTTCATTGAAAAGAAATATCTTTATAGCTTATAAATTATAATACAAAACTATGTTTTTTATTTTTTACATTTCCATTGAAAACAAATATCTCTATGGCTTATATATGCATATAGATTCAGAAATTCTCTTTTTAATTATGTATTTTTTAATTTAAAATATTTGAATCATATTTTGCTATAAAAATGCTTAAAATTATTAAATATAAAATTGGAGGTTTAATACATATTTATAAACATTTTATGACAAAATTCCATTTTCACTTTTGGTGTATAAATTTATTAATACATAACTCCTTTTAATTAAAAAATTATTATTTCTGAATACCATTTCTAATAAAAGCATATCTATAAATGTAATTAATATATCGAAGATGTAGAGCGATTTCAGCAGGTATAACAACAACCACATTGATAAATATAGTTGATACATACTGATAGGCATCAATGGATATGTATTTAATATTAATATTGCTATTGATAGATATATAATAATAATAACAACAACAACAACAATAATAATATTAATAATAATAATAAATATTATAAATATGATAATATTATTGATATTATAAATAATATAGTAAATATTGATATTATTAACCAAAGGGATTATTAATATTA
This sequence comes from Pinus taeda, assembly GCA_000404065.3. Classification (NCBI taxonomy): domain Eukaryota; kingdom Viridiplantae; phylum Streptophyta; class Pinopsida; order Pinales; family Pinaceae; genus Pinus; species Pinus taeda. Next base: position 54,242 of record APFE031533228.1, read on the forward strand.
TAAACCCAAGGAATTAATAAGGACAAGGAATTTATGTTATAAACCAAGTGAATCATAAATTCAAGGGATTTATATTAAACCCTAAGATAAATATTCTAAACCCTCAAACAAACATTGTTGACCATGATCTATTTTTATATTGAGACAATCTTTGCAAATGATAAAGAAAACATGGTTGACCATGATTTTCATATTGAGAGAATCTTTGTCACAATGTGACCATGGTTGACCATGATTGACCATGTTCAACCATGGTCGATTTTGATATTGAGACAATCTTTGTCACAATACGACATTGGATCATAGTTGATTTTCATTTTGAGACAATCTTTGTCATAATGTGACATTGGAGGATGGTTGACCGTAGTTAACCATGATTGACAATGGTTGATAATGATTTACCATGGTTCACCATGATTTATTTTCATATTGAGATAAACTTTGTCATGATGCGACATTGGAAGATGGTTGACCATGGATGATTTTTATATTGGGACAATCTTTGTCACAATGTGAGACTAGGGCATGATTGATGTTGGATTGATGGGGCCTTACTAGGTTCAAAGTTAATTATTTAAACAAATTCTTGTACCACTGGCCCTTTCAACAACAGTCTGTGGAGCGTGGACTGAGGTCTCACCCGAAGCAGTATGGGGGGATGCTAGAAACATGTTTCTGCACCCTTGAGATGTCTGAGGGGTCCATTTAGTCCAACTGTCAATACCTTCACACCCTTTCCTAACCTGCGAGGCCTTCGCGTCCTGTTATATTCAACTTCATGCAGCCCTAACTAGGGACTGAGGAGCTTCACACTGCTAAAGCAGCGATCTGCACTGGTTCCCCCAAGTCACACTGCAGATCTTACTTATCTTCATATAGCATTTAGTTATATTCACGTAAATAGATATCTTATATTATATTCACTTATTAAGAACATTTACTTATGTTCGCGTAGAAAATTAATTGTACACTTGCAATTCATAACCAATATACTTCAATGCATAAAATAGGAAAGGATACATTTAAATATTGTAAAACTTCACTTTATTAATGCTTTAATCGGTTGTAGACTCAACCTGCCCTATGCACTTAGGTGTAGGGTTCCACACACCTAGCTACAGACTACTAGGTCTCTGCGCACTCTCCTGCAGAGCCTTCTCCTACTCTACGACCCAAAGTCACGACTCTACAATTAGAGTCAATGCTTCCTCATTAGATATTCCATGGATTTATTGATTCTCTTTACACTTAGAGCCTTTCTCTATTTATGCAATCCCATGGCTCAAGGACCATGGGTAAAAATCCCAAGTTGACATTATATCTACAACAGTAAGGGTAGACAACCCTATGACACAATTACAACTTCGTGCTCCACGCCCACAAATTGCATAATATTTACATCAAACTTAGTCAAAAGTTGGTATTTAAGCCCCAAAACTTGAATTGGGGGGATCCCACGCCCAACAGGCCACCAACACAAACATCGTGACTCACCCTAGAGTCACTCTGTCGGTACGGATATCTTCGGGTGGAGACCTCTCAACTCTGCTTGGACTGCTGCAAGGTTGGCAGCGCACTGAGAGACTACCTACCGTATCTCCTGTATGCATTGTTCTAAGACCGTGGTGTTGAAACTTCTCCAGTGTATCTGTGGTTCCATCCCATGCATCCTTTTATAGTACTGCAACTTCTTTTAAGTCCCTGGAGTGCGACGACTATGCCTTTGTCGGCCAGTCAGATAGTTGGGCCAGCCGTGTATGTCTTCAATCGATTGCCATTCACTTTACCTACAAAAGGTTCTCCATTTAGCTTTGCTGGATGCACTATGCCTCTGTCTGTGACCATATTAAGAACATACAATCCCAGCCAATGCATTCTAAAATTTCTTGAGAATTTATCAAACTTTCTATCATATAGTAACAACAAATTGTTTACCTTGAGGGTGCACAACTTAATATGTTGATCGTGTCAGGCCTTTTCGAACTACTTTTGTGCCTGTGATGGAATTGAGCCAAAAATTGTTCCTCTTTGTGTTCCTCTAGCTGTGCGAGCCTCTCCTCTAGGGTTCTGCGATCTGTCATACCTATGAGTACTATTATGTGTAGACTAGGCATGATATAATCCATTGGCATTATGACTTCCACTCCATAGACCAACCGGAAAGGTGTCTATCCTATTAGTTTCTTTCACGTTGTCCTATAAGCCCATAATACTGCAGGTAAATGTAGGTCCCAATCACTTCGTTGTGCATTGCATACTTTGGTCAGCACAGTCTCTAGTATTTTGTTAAATACTTCTGCATGTGTAACCTTTTGCGCACTCATTTTTTTCACCCTCTATCAATCCAACTCAAGGGATCGTTCATGCAATTTCCTCCCCAACACATGCTTATTGATCATGTTTCCCAATGAAAAGTCCATGTGCATCCGCACAGGTTGTTTACCATATGCCTATACCTAGTTAGACAAATGTGCGTGCTAGCCATCCCATACATTGTATTTATGTATTAGTCACATCTGAGGCTTCCCAAAACGCATGCCATCATTCTCTTGCATTCGCGCCAGTCCTCAAAACTTACTTGGTGCATACCCCACCACCTCATGGGCGTAGCATGTAGTACTCACTTCAAAGCTCCGAAACGTTGTTGTTCTGGAACCTCCCTTTCAAATGTATTCAAGAAAACATCTACCTCGCTTAACCCATCATATGTAGGCAGATCCCTCATTTTTTTTGATACGCAATGCAACGAGCTATTCATCATGTTACGGTTCAACTTGGTTACCTCATGTAACTGGTTCTACCATCGGTCTATTTATTCATCTAAATCCGACGCACAAGAGTTTTCACACTCCCATGAGATTCATCCTTCTATGGTGGGATTTACCCAGTCTTCTCTCCCGCGGTTATCTTGTAGATGCAGTCCAAATTGTTGTCACTTTCATAGTCGTGCACCAACTTTGTGTAGCGCAATCCTTCTCAGAAATAATCTCAAAAATCATCTTGCGCTTCTTCAAATTCGTCACTCCATTCACGTCAGTGGCCCAATCAATTCTTGAGAGCACGAGATAGGGATTCTTGTCATCAACAATCTCTATCAATTCAAATTTTGCTAGCCTGCTTGCCCCTTCAATATCCACGGTGATTCCCTGCAGTCTCTCCATTGGTTTTATCTTTGTTGGTTCACCATTCACAGTTGGATAGGAGACCATTTCAACGTAGGCCTTCCCATGCGCTCCCACCTCTGCTTCAGTAGAACATTCACGTTTGATCCTAAGTCCAAAATTACTTGGTCCATGTCATATTCTCTAGTTTGTGCAGTCAACCACATTTCTCTTCCCATCCTCATCACATGCTTTCAAATATTCGAGACTACATGTGCTTCTCCTAGCACACTCCTAGTGCATCTATTAATGAGTTCATGCAATCCCTTTATAGCCTTCCTATCATGCAGTAGATTCATGCATGTTTCTACGAATGTCGTAAGCATAGATCAGTCCATTTCCGGCTTCGGTTGTATTTGCTTCCTAAAATGGAGGCATTAACGATGCTCTTCTTAGCTTCTATAAAATCTTCTCGGGCGCGGTCCAAATCAAATTTTGCTTCCTTTGTTGGAGCTTTGCGAACAAAAGTGTTATCTTCAAGTTGTTTCCCTTTATCATCTCCTGTCGTAATTCCACTTTGGAGCATAATGTTCACATTGGGGTCTTCCTCCCGCTACTCAGACCTCATCATCTACAGGTTCTAATTCAAGGGAGGTTGGAGCACCCCCTTGTCGCACAACCCAGCTATCAGTGTGGGACAATATCATGATCAAAGAAGGTACAATACAAACATGATGGACGCGTTGAATTTGTACAGTCACAGGCATAATGTCCTAGACCACGACAATTGCGACATATCAGCTATCTGTGACCTCTTCTAGGTCCTCCTCCACCTAGGCCTTGTCGACTCCCCTGAAATTTTGTTAGCGCCATTCCTGCGTTCTGGTTAAGAGGCTGTGTTTCAGCCTGAACTCTACAGGTGGGAGTCCTATCCATCATCAGCTCATATCTTCTACAGGTGCGCTCATCATGTCCGACCGATCTACATAAGTTACAAAAAAACTATTTCGAATTCTATGTGTACTTCTGCAACAAAGGGTAGTTGTCTGCCGCATGCTTTCCTCCTATTTGACAAATCGTGCACCACAAAGTAGGTGTCATGCTAAGTCCTACCTGTGCCTCTGGCCTTAACGACATTGACACTCCTCCTGCAAGGTAATTCATGAGCACCTGGCAATGGTCCTTTTCATGTTCCTGACCCTTTCATTTTACACACGATACTTCTTCATGCTCTTTTGGACGAGTTGTCCTATCTTGTTTCAGACTCTGCATCTCTAGGCATAATTTTTTCAAATAGATGTGAATTTACGAAACTCCCAAGTTAGGATCTTGTATTGGGGTCTCATGCAACCTCATCGTGATCTCCAAGGACTTTCCTTGAGTTTTTAACCTATGTTGTAAGAGTGTGTTCCTCAAATGTGGCATTAGTGATGCCACAAACCATTTGTGGTGGTTTCCATCCATCAAGGTCATATTAGCTTCAAGAATTGTGTACTTTAGTCTTTGATCCAACTCCCAAGGAGTCTCACTTGGTAGCATTGTGATCTCTTTGAATCCAATGATCGACTGCGTCTCTGACTTTGGCCTGCTAAATTCTTTGTTCAATGTAATCTGGATATCTATGATCCTCGGATTCGGATTGTCATTAGAATGCTTAATATACCAGGTCAATAAGCAATCCTGCAGAGTGTTGATCAGGTTTCTTTCTTTATGATATCATCTATAACTCCTTGTGCTTCCAATATAGCCTTTATCACGAACCAAAATTGGTCTGAATCTTCATTTCCTACTCCCTTGAACACTTGCAATTTTATCGCGGTTGCCATATTGACTTACAGTGGTGGTGGAGGTGGTACGAGCAAAGATAGGGATAAAGCCGGTGAGACTGGTGGTGGCATGGGTGGGGGTGGTATCTGCAGAATTCTTTGCCTTGTCAAATTGATCACATTTCTCAATGATACCTTCGCGAGATCTTCCTCGTCCCTTCATGGAGGTGAAATCAAGGGGCTATTCTCAGGTCCCTTACTTCCTTCGTTTCTGTAGGTTTTTATATTTCGCGTAGCTCTGGATGTCAAGGTAATTACATAGCCCACTTTTTGCACAATAACATTTTAATGCAAGTATTAAGAGACTTTATGTACTTACCTCGTGGTCCTTTGAGAAAGAGTCTCTCTACCTTGATATAGTTAACTAAGGTATCTATTGTGTACTCAGTAATGAAGCCTCCTATAATCCAACCGAGCCAGTGATCAACAACGCATGCGATCTTATCCTCCAATACTTCAAATCTGTGCACCAACTTTGGTGTCCATACAATAGGATTATCGAGTGTCCATCTTCCTTGGCTATCTAATAGCTTCGTAATCAAGTCGTACAGCTCCACAGGCAAATATTAATTTCATGGACCTCTATGTACAGGTAGCAATCTAACCACTCTTCTTTTAATAATCATAGATTCCTGTTCTCCTGCGCTGCGAACTCGTGAATTCTCCTATCTAACCAACCTTCAATTTCTTTCTTAGTTGGATTCCAATGGTATGACATCAGACATCTCTATGGTGATTCTGATCCTGGAAATGAAACCATTTGTTGGCTTGATGGGGCCCTTCAATAGATACCTTATATTAGATTCACTTATTCAACACTTTTACTTAAGTTCGCGCAAAAAATAAATCGTAAGCTTGCAATTCATACCGAATATACTTCAATGCATAAAACAAGAAAGGATACACATAAATATTGTAAAACTTATCTTTTTTAATGCTTCAATCAGCTATAGAATCAACCCACCCTATGCACTCAACTACAAACTACTAGGTCTATGCACACTCAGCTGCAGACCCTTCTCCTAATCTATGACCCAAAGACACACATCTACACTTTCACTCAATTCTTCCTCAATATATCTTCCATGGATTGATTTATTCTCTTTACACTTAGAGCCTTGCTGTATTTATACAATCCCATGGTCCGTTGACCATGGGTAAAACTCTCAGGCAGACATTATATTTACAACAGTGAGTGTGGACAACCCTATGACTCAATTACAACTTTGCAATCCATGCTCACAAACTGAAGAGTCTTTACATTGGACTTAGTCAAAGCGTTAGCTTTAAGCCCCCAAAACTTGCCTTTGGGGGATCCCATGCCCAACAAGGTACCATGATTGACCATGGTTGATGATGGTTGATGATGGTTTACGATGGTTGAACATGGTTGATTTTCATATTGAAACAATATTTCTCACAATGTGATATTGGACCATGGTTGATTTTTGTATTGAGATAATATTTGTTGCAACGCGGCATTGGACCATAGTTGACCATGACTGATTTTCATATTGAGACAATCTTTGTCATAATGCAATGTCAGACTATGGTTTACCATGGTTTATGTTCATTGCACCGAGAGGCGCTCTACAACCCAATATCGGGGTAGATCTCACATAAAAACATAAACATGTAAACATAAAAGTAAATGTAAAGGTAAATGTAAACGTAAACAACCCAGTATGGGGGTAGATCTCAGACAAAAATGTAAAAGTAAATGTAAACTTAATGCCTAACATTTAACATTACTAATCTAACGTTGACCCTATTTAAAAATCAATCTAATTATTAGTATGTATAAACACAATATAAATTTAAAATATAAAGAGGTTTACAAACACTCAAAAAAGATGTAACACAAATGTAAACTTAATGCTTAACATTTAACATTTCTAATCTTATGTCGATCTTATTTGAAAATCAATCTAATTATTTGTCTGTATAAACACAATATAAATTTAAAATATAAAGAGGTTTACGAACACTCAAAAGATATGTAACATAAATGTAAACTTAATGCTTAACGTTTAACATTTCTAAGCTAATGTCGACCCTATTTAAAAATCAATTTAATTATTAGTATGTATAAACACAATATACATTTAAAATATAAAGAGGTTTAAGAATGCTCAAAAAATATATAGGGTAAATAAATAAAAATAAGTAAATAAAAAAAGATGTATGGTAAAGAAATAAAAATACGTAATCGTAAATGTAAATGTAATGCTTAACATTTAACATTTCTAATCTAACGTCTGCTTTATTTAGAAATCAATCTAATTATTAGTATGTATAAAAAGAATATAAATTTAAAATATAAAGAGGCTTACGAATACTGAAAAAATATGTATGATAAATAAATAAAAATATAGATAAACTAGAGGTATGGTAAATAAATAAAACCCTTTTTTTAATATTTACTCTAGAGGTATGGTAAATAAATTAAAATATAAATAAACTATAGGTATGGTAAATAAATAAAAGTTCTTTTTATATTTATTCCATAAAGATCTTGATATTTAAAAAAAATCAAAAAATATGGGACAAATACCTTGGTAAATAAAAGAGATATGATAAAAATATATAAAAATAAATAAAATAGAGGTATGGTAAATAAATAAAGCCTCTTTTATAATTTACTCCATAAACCTGTTTATACTTACTAATACTCAAAAAGAGGCTTTATTTAGGTGAAAGCCTATCGGCCAAATACCATGCACCCAAATTATTTTTAATTGACATGCAAAAAAACATTATTAACCCTAATATTAATATTTAAAGATTAATATTATTAAATTTAATAACTTGGGATTAATACAATATTAGATTTGTTATATTATAATATATATTAATATATCATGATATATGTTAACTCTAGATATATATAGGAGGGAAGAATAAAGACATAAAGTGATAAAGGTGGAGAGATAAGGGGAGTGACAAGGGAGAAATGGAGATAGACTTAAGGATAAGGGAGTCGAGGAATGAAGAGAGAGAGAGGGAGATAATTGTGAGAGGTAGAGAAGGGTAAGAGAGGGAGAGGGAGACACAAATATGGATGGGGGAGAGAGAGAAGGAGAGAGGGAGGGAGATAGTGAGAGGATTGGAGGGCAGCGAAAGAGGGAGAGAGTGAGATGGGGGAAGAAAGAGTGTTGGCCCTCAGTTTTGGTCTATTTTTGTTTAGGGAAACTTACTTAATATTTATATTTTCCATCTGTTTTCCATCAAATCCATATCGTTTTGATGTATTTTATGCATTTTAGGTGTTTAATTTTAATTTTTCAAATTCTAGAAGTTTTTATGAAAATTGATTTTCAAGTGCAATTTTGGACTAAATAAGAAATTCTCGTAATAGCTATGTAGATGACATATTTGCAAGAAACTTGGGCTCAAGTTGGATGCATGAATGGAAATATTGGGAACTAGGACTGAGCTAACTCCACTTGGTTCAGTCAAAAAAATCTTTAATAGGCCCGGTCAAGGCTCGTCAAACATGACTAGTCACTAGAAAATCCCTAGGAAATAGGGCAGTTTTGAGATTTTATGGGATTGACCATAGTTCTTGGGATGAATTGGATGAATTCGACTTAGATAGGTGGGTATGAATAGATATGACTGTTATAGATAATATAGATTAGTTTTTTTCACAAAACCTCTATTTAAAGCGAAGACTTTGATGGCGTATCAATGGAATTTATATGTAGCTTTTGTATAATTTGAGTTGGAAACTAATTTGAAGAACTTGTTTCATTTCAATTTGTTGTTCATGCTTGATTGATTTACTGAAGTTGTTGTAGCTGAGATTTCTTCAACTGTGCAAGGCAAGGGTGGAGGGCCCCCACACTAAGCCAAGTACACTTCTTGGTTCAATTTTCATTGTTTTCACAGACTAGTTTTTGTTTCAAATGTATTTAGATGTGTGATGATTGTTGAATGAATATTGCTTTAATTGTAATCTACATATGAAGGGACATAAAGGAATTTAAGTTAAATTCCCCTTCTATTTGATCTTGAACTAAAACTGAATTTCATTCTCCATTTCTCATTTGAAGTTACTTATGCATTTCTAGTTTGAGGCAACGGTGATTGTGATATAGTAGGATTGTGAAGAAGGACAATCTCGACCTCCTTAGTTAGGAGCCTCTTCTTTTACATCTTATGCATTATAAGCCATTGTTAATTAGTTCTCTTAGATTTATCTTTATGAAAGCATTATTGTAGGGAAGGACAACCTGGTTCTCCTAAGTTAGGAGCCTCTTCCCTCATATATTACATAAATGAAATAGAAATTGGTAAAATAGGTTTATATTTGTAATATGTACTTCCTTAATTCTTCAAATTTTATCTTCTAAACTTGATTATATCTGATGTCCATATACAGTGGATTTGCCTCCAAGTTTCACAAACCCAGATTGATAATTAACTATCTGTGTTAGTTTAGTCAATAAATTAGCGCAACATTTTGGCATTGTTGCCGGGGAGGTAATTATCAGCATAGTCAAATAGAATATAAACAAAAACTAAAAATTTATCTAGTATACATTTCTCTTAGTTATGTTTCTTTATGCCTAGAAATAGAGATCCTAAAATTAGGTTTCCAAAACAAAACCCCCCAATAAAAACATAAAATCGAAAAATAACTACAAAATCCATTTTCGACGACAAGATGATGTTAAAGAATAGGGTACAACACTACCCCATTCTTAAACATTCTTTCTCATCAAATCTTTCTCATCATATAAATTTTCATATCCAAAATTTCATTGAGTTTACTTATGATCTTGTTACGAAAATGGATGCACTGGAAATTCTCTTATTGATACGTATTTAAACAGGACTGCAATAGATTACAGAGATAACCATGAATACAGAGATGTGATAACCATAAATAAAGAGTTGCAGCGGAAATAATACTTCATTTCATTAATGGAAAATATTGAAATATGCTTACAACCAGAAATGAAAATAAACCAGCTAGGGCGATGGTAGCTTATCTCTGAGAAGCGATGTGTGGGTACATGCCTCTGAATTGTTCCGAACTGTGTTACAATGAGGCTCGAAGGCCTATTTATTGTTGAGAAACAAAGGAAACCCCTTCACATTCCAAAACCTAACCCTAGAAGATGAAACGCCAAATTGTGGGCCCCGTTTTGGGTAAATTGGTACATCAATTTCCCAGGGTCGTAACTTTGGCATACGATCTCCGTTTGATGCGTATGATAGCTCGTTAGAAAGGTCTATCCGAGATCTACCACTTCGGGAAGGGAAACATTGTACTTTGGACACATGTTGCCCCCATGTTTCCCAAAAAACGTCGTTTAGGGCCTCAAAACGGCTCCGGAAGTTCAGGACCCGAAAAAACTGCTAAAAATAGTAAATTGTGCTACAAATACGGAAACTGAAAAACTGAAAGAGACAGTTGCGGGGGTCCAAATGGGATAGGTGGGTGGCCACCAACATCCACCTGGATCATTCCTCCCCCCTTAGGAAGAAATGGTTCCATTGTGTTGAGTTCCTCCTTGAGATGAGGAAGCTTCTGCTGAGCTGGGTCTCTAGTGAGCTGTTCTGCAATCTCTGATGTGTCCAGAAATGGTGGGAAGCATGGTCGACAACGGTCCACATTGAACTCTTGGTGCAAGCGAAGGAATGGAGAAATGTTGTGCTTCAAATAATTTTTGCCCATCGCCTTGGTACTGGTGTAAGGACCTTGTCGGAGTGGTTTGAGCTTTTGATGGGTTCTAGTAAGGCGTTCTTTCTGTCGATGCAACCAGACTTTGTTGCCCACCTGAAACTTATGTGGTACCCCTGTGGGTGAGGAGAAGTTGTTCTTGTGTTCTATCATGACCGTATCCCTTTGTTGTTGCTGCTGCGTGGAGGAACCCTTTGCAGGGGTCATGGATGTAGCAACGATCTTCCCTTTACTTTGGGAGTGAACCATACAAATGAATTTCCTGGTCTCTGATATGAGCTTGATGCCTTTCTTTGTAGCGATCAAAGATGTGGCGGTAGGTGGGGCTACCTCCAGTATCCTGTATAATGAATTATCCAAAGAAATAATGACATCGCGAGGCCTTGACTCATACACAGCATGTCGCTTCCACAAGTATGGTTGGCCTAATAATACATTACAAACATCCAGAGGTGTAACATCACACAATACCTCGTCTGTGAAGGGCTTGATGCTGTAGGGAAGGCGACACTCCTGGCGAACTTGAGATCTCGTCCTTCATGAAGCCACCCGATACTGTATGGCTGTCGGTGTGGTGTAGTTGGTAGGCCCAACCACTTCACGACCTCTGCTGAAACTAGGTTCTTTTGGCTGCCACTGTCGACAATGAATTGTAGCGGCGAACCCTTCACCCACATCTAGGAGTGGAAAAGACGTTCCCCCTCCTCTGGCTCTTCGGGCTCATTCTTCTGGATCTTGGCAGTGGCAATAGTGGCACTGGCATCCACATCAATGATTTGCTTCCCTTTTCCATTCCCCTTGTCGGGTTCTGGCTCAAGGTCGGAACATGTATCTGATTCAGAAGCCTTCAACTCGGCTACCAATGACTGCTTGGTCCGACACTCACTTGTGTTATGAGTGGGACTCTTGTGGAACTCACACCACTTTCCTGTGTCCTTCTTCGGCTTCATGGTGTTGTTATTTTCTTGTGGCTTCGACGGGTTGTCTTGGGTCACCCCGCCTTGGCTTTGTCCTTTGGGCTTCGGATTTACAAATCCAAAGTCTCGCTTCTTCTGTTTGAACTTTTGCTCGATTTTGACAGTGGATCGGTATGTTGTGCCGAGTGAGGAGATGTTCAAGAACTCCATCTCTTCCTGGATGTATCTGTGTAGGCAACTGCAGTATTTGAGTACCAGATGCAACTCAGAATCTTTGATACCCAACTGTGTGCGAAGGGTATGAAAAATGTTTGTGAACTCCGGCACATCTTGGTCTCGTCCTTGCCGCAGCGTGGTCCATCTAATGTATTTGTCCGCATAGATTTTGATAGGGTAGTACTGCTCCTTGATGGCATTTCGGAATGAATCCCAAGTGGGTGCAACTGAAAACAGTGAACCTGTGCTTTCGTCCTTCTGCTCGCAGTAGGTTTCCCACAAGTCCTTGACGTGGGGGGCTGCTTTGAGAAGAGCGAAAACAATATTTTACCGACTTGAAAATTCATGAACAGAAAAATACACTTCTAGCTGATTTAACCATTCACCTACCGCATATGTGTCTATCTTACCCTCGAAGATGGGGATTTCAAAATTAACTTGTACCTTAAAGGGCGTGGCGTTTCCAGAGTAGCTGCTGGAAGCTGATGCATCACCTCAAGGTAGCCGCTGAAGAATCTGCGCAAAGTTATCCATCATCGCGTTCCTTTGCCGCTGGAGGGCTTCTTCGAGCAAGATTTTCATAGGATCTCCTGCCCCCTCATCTTTCTTCTCATCCGCCATGGGAGGCCGTCAGGATTTTCAAGGCTGGTCTTGCAAAGGTTTGACCAGTTCAAGCCCTAACTCCTTATATCCCGACCTCGTTGGGGACATGCAAATAAAAACAAAGAAAACGCAGACCGCTCTGATACCACTGGCACAGATTTAAATAGGAACGCAATAGATTACAAAGATAACCATAAATACAGAGATGTGATAACCATAAATAAAGAGTTGCAGCGGAAATAATACTTCATTTAATTAATGGAAAATACCGAAATATGCTTACAACTGGAAATGGAAATAAACCAGCTAGGGCGATGGTAGCTTATCTCTGAGAAGAGATGCGCAGCTACATGCCTCTGAACTGTTCCGAACTATGTTACAATGAGGCTCGAAGGCCTATTTATTGTTGAGAAATAATGGAAACCCCTTAAAATTCCAAAACCTAACCCTAGAAGATGAAACGCTAAATTGTGGGCCCCGTTTTGGGTAAATTGGTACATCCATTTCCCGGGGTCGTAACTTTGGCATACGATCTTCGTTTGACATGTATGATAGCTCGTTAGAAAGATCTATCGGAGATATACCACTTTGGAAAGGGAAACATCGGTCCATGGACCCATGTTGCCCCCATATTTCCTAAAAAACATTGTTTAGGGCCGGAGCCCGGCTCCGGAAGTTCAGGACACGAAAAAATTGCTAAAAATAGTAAATTGTGCTACAATTACGGAAACTGAAAAACTGAAAGAGACAGTTGCAGGGGTCCAAATGGGAAAGGTGGGTTTCCACCAACGTCCACCTGGATCACTTATACTTGAGAGAATGAATTATTTTTCTAAAATAGAATAGGATAGAATAGAATAAATAAACAAGTCAAATGAATTCGCAATAAGGCTTCCATAATAAATTTGTTTCAAACAATTTCTTCAAATCATTGTTCAATATTCATTTGAGAGGACTACATGGAAAAATGCAGTAAGAACAAGCCTATTTTTGGTAACCATGTAGGATAATTTTGAAATCATGTTGTTTTCTACATATCTCTTAAAATATAGTTTTGGAATCCATTTTGAAGTTCTCAATTTATATCACAAATAAAAATGTGATCAAAATCAAAACTAGGTCTCAAGTGAAATGTTGAGGACAAAGTTAGTGCAACCTATATTTGAGGTGTCTAATGGAAACATTTTTATCTTAAATTCATAGCGAAGATATACCTTGGAATCTAGTTTCTAAATCAATTTGAATCACTTCAATCAGATATCATATGAAAAAGTTATTCTTGAAATACTAACTGCTTGTTGAAAATCTACATGGTAACAATTCTAGGTCTTGATTGTTCATTGGCATATTTGAAATACAAAATCATCTTATTTTCAAAACCTATTTATATGGGGGATATATATTCAAGTCTAATTTAAGACAAAATTTTAATCATCCCATTTGGAGGTGAAATGAAAAAGTTATGCCACATTTAGTGACTGCATGTCTCCAAACCAGTATAGTAAAACTCTGCCTCCTAGGTCTGTTCATCACAAATTTTGTGATATCAAGCCTAAGAATTTTTAAAACATATTTCTACGGGAAATATAAAAATGAATCTAATTTAATATCCAAGTGGAATTACATTGATTTGATCTTTATCGAAGAAGTTACACTTCAAATAGTGACTGTTGGTCTAGTTAAACATTAACAAGAAGCTCGATCAAACATGGCACTCCTTATAATTTTTATCATATAATTTTAAACCATTTTGAAAACCTATTTATACTGGAGGTATCCATATGAATTCACTTTAACTTGGCTTTGGAATCACTCTAATTAGCTATAAAACAAATATTTTGTAAACAAAATACCACTAGGAGGCCTAGGCTGGCCACCATTCTACAAGGGGTAAATAAATGCATTTCGTTTGTATATCAACTTTGGACTTGTTTTCTAAGTAATGATTGTAATGACATACATGTTTATTGGAAGAAGAGAGATTGTACACCTCTCTTCCTCCATCATCTAATGTTGTATTTCAGGGAAGTGCTATGTTTTTGCAGGTCATAGGAAGAATGAAGGAGTGAACTCCATGGATGAACTAATTTTCAAAGTCAAATTAATATTCCAGAATATGAATACAAATGTTCAAGTCAAAGCAAAGTGAAAAATCACTTGATTTTGAGTTCATCTAATGGAACTCAAACTCTTGAAGCTTGCTCCTAGATGTTGACCAACAACACCAACAAACCCTACAACATGATCGAGATCAAGGCAAAAAGACATGAAGATAATCATCAGAAGAAGTAGTCAAGTTCAATACCATGTCAAGTCACATCAATCTTCAAAGAATCATTTCATATTGAATTCATATTGTTCATGATTTGATCCATCATCCATATTGTATGTTAAGCTCCACGACCATGCATGTTGAAATTCAGATTTAGTACTATCTCATGACTTCAATATAACCTATTTTCATAAGCTTTTCATCCTTCCCTACTCCATTACACCCCACCACCATCTAGAAAAGAAAAAATATATAGAAAAAGATCAAAAATAATAAAGGAGTTTGGTTGTGAAAATCCAAGAAAGTAGCACAATACAAACTCGAATTCATATAGGAAAATCAACTTGTTTGGCCAATATGAATTCTCTATTTTGTTTTACCATTTCTTCAGTTTGAGTTTGCAGGAATCATCCTCCAAAATAAAAAAAACTTGAGGACAAGTCTTCCCATCAATAAAGGGGGAAGGTTCGCAAAAATAAACTTAGTTGTGCAACTGAATTGACGAAGGAACTTGTATTGTTGGCAGAGGGACCTGAAATGTTAGCAAAAACATGTATATATTGCATAAAAAAACTACATGACAAAAGGGAGCTGAGTTATTATGAATCAATTGCAGAGGGACATGAATGACATCAACAATCAATGGACCAAAATCAATGAAGGATGCTAGAACAGAAAGCATAAATAAGCTCTATCTATCTACGATATTTGATCAAGACAACTTCATCCAATATTGTTAAAGAACAACAAAATTCATCCAATACTACAAGGAAGTACAGGTATCGTAAGTGCACAATTTTGTTCTCGCAAATTTACATTTTTGTAGAAATTTATAGACTTTGTTAAAATTGAGTTAATACCTGAATGCATATTTTATATTCATCACATTTTCCTCATTCTATACCCATTAGTCTATGTCCATCCTACATTTACATTCTACATTTACCCTAGACCTAATCCAATGTACATATGTACATGTTATATTCATTCCATAACCCTAACATTTCATAACCCTAAGGCTAAGTAGTTTTCCATAAAGTAAAATTGATGAAAGTGAGGATTTAAAAAAGTTGAACGTGCACAAACAAAGCAAGCATTAGTCCTATGGAAACAATTTTAAACATGACCTAAAAAATGGTCATTTTAAAATTAAGGAAAACATTGCAATACACATGGAACATGCGCATTATAAGGAGAAATTAAATAAATGAAATCGAAATGATTTATTTTGACAAGCTTATAATAGTGCATAAGAGCAATACTATTGAGGTATCATAATCTTCATATGATGGCAATACAATGAAAACTCAAGTGATGAATGTTTGAAGGGACAGCCATAGGAAATGGCGAAGGTGGAAGGTGAAATTTGACAAGAGCATGATTCATGCAATTAACGTGGCAATCAAAACAATGCATAAAAAATATAAACCAATACTCAAAAATACAATACGATGGTATATATGTAGGTCAAGGTCAAGCCATGACAATATGGTATGCAGGATAGCCACGATTGAAGCAAATCAAATAGCAAAATAGTCAAAATATATTAAAAAAATATGCTAAAACTATCCTTCACCATTATAGCGAAACAAGTTTTGAGATAAGCGTTTCTTCTACCATCATAGCCAAAGGCTAGCTCAGAAAGAAAGGGAGTAACGTTGTGCAACCACATGTGTTCATACAACACCTTTAGTTGTGGAGAAGTAAGGGAAACACCGAGTAGTATGGAGTGTTAAAAAGGAGTTTGATGGTGTTTCAAGGAAGGCTTTGTGCCAAGCTCCAACCTAAGGCATCAATTACGTAGAGAATCCCTTGAATCACGCAGAGAAATCCCAGTGGAGGTAACATCAGTCCCTCAGAAATTAAATTAAAATGATTTTGAAAATCGAACTTCAGATTTAGTTGAAATGTGTCATATGAGACATTAGTTCTGGAATCATTTTCTATTTGTTGACATTAAAATCCTCTGCCACCTGTAAGGGTTAATCCCATAAATTCATCAATGGTTAGAGGATTACAAGCATAGTTTCAGAATTTTATAATATAACTTTAGTTAAATATTTGTCACCATAAGATATACATTGCCACAAGCTGCTTTATTGTTTTGAAATGCCGAGAGAAGATTTTAAATTGAAATTGTTTTGCTTAACATGGTGAGCGAACAAATTCCAAAAAATCCATAGAATGAGGAGGAATGCAATTTAGTAGCTCAAAAATGTCTTCAAGTCACTGCCAGATGTAGAGGAATCATGCCACTTCTTCAACAATAGTCATGTTGAGGCGGTCACACAGTGCAAATGTTTGTACCTATAGTTGTGCATTTATGAGTTTATGGTCTGCTGAGTTTATAGTGTGCATTTATGAGTTTATGGATTCCATCAAAAGCTGAAGGTAGGTGAAGATTCTTAGGAGGAACCTAAATCTAGTGAAGATTCGGTAGAAAAAATCTAAAATTGTAGTTGAATTAATCGATAGAGCAAATATTTCTGAAGACATTGTGGAGAAATCAAAGGTTGATGAAGAAATTGTGGAGAATACAAATCGGTACCAGAATATCTTGTTGAATGGGTGCTACAGAAGCGTGAAGAGATGGTCCTAAAGTCGTATGTCGAACGCTGTGTTTGGAGGCACCATCATTGTGTAAATTTGCATAATTCCAGGCGTAGAACTAGTCAATTGAGCGTGTTGTTTGTGTTTGAAGTAGCCGAAAACAAATTATGATCTGGAGCTTTGAAGCGTGGGACAATTTCTGCATGGATTCCCCGTGCTTAAGATTCAAAAGAAAAAATTACAAAGATCCCGAGTGCTTAAGAGGTATTAATTTTTAAAACATTATTTTTAACGTGTTCTCCATAAATAAAATCATATGCATGGTGGATAAGATTAAATGGACATATGGCGGAGTAAATGCATATATGGTGGTATTCCATATTTAAAATTATAATTCCATTTTTCATATAAGTGGGAATATTTACAGGAGAGTTTTTAAAGAATAATGAGGAGGATTTATAAAGTGTGAAAATGGAGTTTATGTTATGTTTTTGGTTTTTTTTTAGAGAGTGATATCATAATAATGTCATGAGTTTAAGGAGATGAGTCATAAGATTGAAAACGTTCAAGTAAAGAAGGATGTCAAAGGTTAAGAAGTTAATGTTATTGAGCCTGCATCAAGTCAAAAAGTTCGAGTCTTTGATTGTAATGGGTGCATGATCGGTAGAGCCCGACACCCAAAAAGTTTGGTCATTGTAGTACAATTTTAAGAGGTAAGCAGGATACTGGAGAAAAAAAATTTAAGAGAAAAAAACTGATTGCAAATTGAATGATCATTCAATCTCAGAAATGCATTTCAATTTTGAGAAGCTACTATTTTTCATTGCTTTTTCTGGGAAAATGAAAATTAAATTTGAAAGATGAAAACATGGGTTTTCTTCCGAACGAGACTAATTAGACTCCATACAAACGATTTTCTCAAATTAATTTCTATTTGAGATATTTTCATGGTTCTTCTGACCCATATTTTGCAGATTGCATGGGTAAACGAGTGGGTAAATTGAAGTGAATGCCTAGACATAAGAAATTGCTTCTTTTAATGAGATGTAAGGGCAACTGGATATTGGATGCTTTGATTGAAATTGTTGATTTGAGAGGGACATGAATCATGTGTTAGAATGTATTGAAGAATTCAAGTTTTATTTGTCACCTGACTCTGCTCATCCAGAATGATATATTGGTAAAGAAAGTCATCCACAATAAAAGAGAAGAAGTACATGAAAGCATAGATATACTTTTACAGGTATCTCAAGAGAAGGATTCATATTGAAGGGATAGAGCCATTAGTATAATAGCAAGGGAGGTCAGCATACAGAGGCAGAAGATCAATGAGATAATGACAAGCATGAGGACATGCTTGAAGATCAGCAAGGGGGAGATATTGGCCCTCAATTTTGGTCTATTTTTGCTTAGGGAAGTTTACTTAATATTTATATTTTCCATCCATTTTCCATAAAATTCATCAAATTTTGATGTATTTTATGCATATTCAGGTGTTTAATTTTAATTTTTCATTTTCTAGAAGTTTTTATGAAAATTGAGTTTCAAGTGCAATTTTGGATTGAATCAGAAATTCCCGTAATAGCAATGTGAATGACATATTTGCAGGACACTTGGGCTCGAGCTAGATGCATGAATGGAAATCTTGGGAACTAGGATTGAGCTAACTCCACTTGGTTTGGTCAAAACAAGCTTTATTAGGCCCGATCAAGACTCGTCAAACATGACTAGTCACCAAAAAACCCCTAGGAAATAGGGCAGTTTTGAGATTTTATGGGATTGACCATATTTATTAGGATGAATTGGATGAGTTCGACTTAGATAGGTGGATATGAATAGATACGAGTGTTATAGATAATATAGATCGGTTTGTTTCACAAAAACTCTATTTAGAGCCAAGACTTTGATGGCTTATGAATGGAATTTATATGTAACTTTTGTATAATTTGAGTTCAAAGCTAATTTGAAGAACCTATTTAATTTCAATTTCCTTGGTTGATTTAATTAATTTTTTGTAGCTGAGATTTCTTCAAGTGTGCAAGGCAACGGCGGAGGCCCCCCACACCAAGCTAAGTACACTTCTTGGTTCAATTTTCATAGTTTTCATATACTAGTTTTTGTTTCAAATGTATTTAGATGTGTGATGATTGCTGAATGAATATTGGTTTAATTCTAATATACATATGAAAGGACACAAAGTAATTTAAGATAAATTTTCCTTCTATTTGATCTTGAACTAAAACTGAATTTCATTATCCATTTCTCATTTGATGTTATTTCTTCATTTCTGGTTTGAAGCAATGGTGATTGTGATATAGTAGGATTGCAAAGAAGGACAATGTAGACCTCCTTAGTTAGGAGCCTCTTCTTTTACATCATCTGCATCATAAGCCATTTTTAATTAATTCTCTTAGATTTATCTTCATGAAAGTAGTATTGTAGGGAGGGACAACCTGATTCTCCTAAGTTAGGAGCCTCTTCCCTCATATATTACATAAATGAAATAGAAATTGTTAAAATAGGTTTATATTTGTAATATGTACTTCCTCAATTCTTCAAATTTTATCTTCTAAACTTGATTATATATGATGTCCATATACAATGGATTTGCCTCCAAGTTTTACAAACCCCGATTGATAATTAAATACTTGTGTTAATTTAGTCAATAAATTAGCCCAACAGAGAGGAAGGTATGAGAGAAATGGATAGAGAGGAAATGCAATAGAGGAGGAGAGAGGGAAGAAAGAAGAAAGAAATAGAGAGTGAGAAGTGGAAAGAGAGCCAGTGTATGTTTAGGGGTGAGATAAAGGGACAAGGAAAGAGAGATAGAGAGAAGGGGGAGAGAAGGAGAGAGGGAGGGATATAGTGACATAGTTAGAGAGAGAGAGAGAGAGAGAGAGAGAGAGAGAGAGAAGAATTGAGAGAGAGGAAAGAGTGATGGGGAAGAGAGAGGATTGGGTGGCAAAGAGAGAGAGATGGGGGAAGAGAGGGGGAGGTAGGAGAGAAAGGGAGAGAGGAAGTACAAGAGAGTGGACTTGAGAGAGACGGATGGAAGAAGAAATACATAGAGTGAGAAGTGGAGAGAGAGAGGGAGTGACAAGGTTAAGATGGAGAGAGGGTGTGTAGGTTTGGGGGTGAGATAAAGAGACCAATAAGGAGAGACATAGAGAATAGGGGAGAGAAGGATGGAGTAGAGAGGCAAGGATATAGTAACAGAGTTGGAGAGAGAGAGAGAGAGGGGAAGATAAATGGATTTTTACGGGGAGAGAGGGAGGTAAGAAGAAATAATTAGAGATATAAAGGTAGAGAGAGAGATGGAGTGATATGGAAGATGGAGAGAGAGGGAGATATTAAAATAAGAGGCAAGAGAGATAGAAGAATGGAAGAGGGAAAGAAGGGGAAGACAAAGGGGGGGGATGGAGAGGAGGAGGGAGGGATAGATAGATTTATTGGAGACAAAGAGTG
This sequence comes from Pinus taeda, assembly GCA_000404065.3. Classification (NCBI taxonomy): domain Eukaryota; kingdom Viridiplantae; phylum Streptophyta; class Pinopsida; order Pinales; family Pinaceae; genus Pinus; species Pinus taeda. Next base: position 74,884 of record APFE031533228.1, read on the forward strand.
TATATTTTTGGGGTGATATAGAGAGATAAAGGGAGATAGAGATATAGATGGGAAGTGAAGAGAGGAAAGAAGAGAGAGATGGAGAGAGAGAGAGAGGGAGTGACAAAGAGATTGATAGATGTGGAGTGAGAGAGCGGGTGTTTGGGGGGATGAGATAGAGAGACAAAGAATGAGAGATGGAGGGAGATATAGATATAGATGGAGTGGGGGAGAGGGAAGAAGATTTATTGCACTAGATGCATTTATTTCATTTTAGATGCTGATTTCTAATCATACTTCATTTCTTGCACTAGATGCATTAACTCTAGTGTAGATGTCGATTTCTAATGATATTTTATTGTTTCCACTATATGCATTGATTTAAATGTAGATGATTTATAATCCTATTTGATTGCTTTCACTAAATGCATTGATTTCAGTGCAGATGGTGATTTCTAATCCTATTTTATTTCATGCGCTATATGCATTGATTTCAATGTATATTTTAATTTCTAATAATATTTGATTTCTTTCACTAGACGCATTGATTTCAATGTGGATTATTTCTAATTGTATTTTATTTCTTGCACTAAATACATTGATTTCAGATTGGATGGAGATTTCAACCTATTTGATTGCTTGTACTAGATGCATTGATTTTAGTGTAGATGTTGGTTTATAATCCTATTTTCTTACTTGCACTAGATGTATTGATTTCATTGTAGATGATGGTTTATAAAAATATTTGCTTACTTGCACTAGATGCATTTATTTGAGTGTAAATGTTCATTTGTAATCATATTTGATTGGTTGCATTATATGCATTGATTTCAGTGTAAATGTTTTTTTCTAATCTTATTTAATTTCTTGCATTATATGCATGGATTTCAATGTAGATGTTGATTTCTAATTTGATGTAATTGGATGTATGATGGTGCATTAATTTTAATGTGTTTGAATTAATATTGTGCATTGATTTTAGTGTAAGCATAAAAACTTATTGACAATGTACATTGTTTTTGTGTTACAGTATTTCAACCTACTAATATTGGAGAGAAAGGGATACAAGTTATGATGTTTACTACAATATCATGAGCTAAAGATTTAAATGGTTTACAATTTAACCTATCCTTTCATATAATCGATATGAAAAGACAACAAAAGTAACAAGGGTGACAATAAGAATAGTAGAAGAAAATAGTTTGAAATTAACCACAGTGAAGACTATTTGTAATTTACAATATTCATATTATTCACATTTTGTATCATTCGCCATTATTACATTGTCAATTTACATTCAAAAAATTTATTTTATCATTTTCATAATTAAAGTTATTCGCAATATATATCGCTCAACTAACTAAGGTAACTAAACAATTTTAAAATTAAAATCACCAGATTAATCTGAGACATATTTTGCATATTTAAACTGATTATATTAATATTAGATGATTTTAAGTAGTTTTGATAAAAATAATCATATTTTCTTTGGCCGTACACGACTGAAACTAGCCTAGATCCATCTTAACTCCTGATATATCAAGTGTCGAGAGGGATCAGATCTCTCAAAGTGTAAACCCTTCCCCAAGCTTTTCACTCAAAAAAGAGATTTGCAGCTTGAGAGTTTTGATCCCTCTCGATGCTTGATAGATCCAAAGTTAATATGGATCTTATTAAGAGAATCTTTGTCATAATGCGATGTTGAGCCATGGTTGATCATGGTTGTCACAATGTGACGTTGGACTAAGAGACAATCTTTGTCACAATGTCAACATGGATATTGCCATGGTTGACCGTGATTAACCATGCTTGACCAATATCGACCATGTTTGACCATGATTTATTTTCATATTGAGAAAATCCTATGATATACCCTAAGATAAATATTACAAACGAAGATATATAAACCCTATGATATTATAAACAATAAAATAAACATGGTTGGCCATGGTTGATTTTTATATGCAACCTTCAAACATGGTTGATCATGATTGGTTTTCATATTGAGAAAATAATTGTCACAATGTGATGTTGAACCATGGTTGATCATGGTTGATTTTCATATTGAGACAATATTTGTTGCGATGTGACATTGGACCATGGTTGATTTTCATATTGAGACAATCTTTGTCACAATGTGACATTGGACAATGGTTGACCATGATTGACCATGGTTGACCATTGTATATTTTCATATTGAGATAATCTTTATCATAATGAGACATTTGACCATGGTTGAACATGATTATAAACCAAAGGGATTTATACTAAACCCAAGGATTTATATTAAACCCTAGGATTAATATTATAAACTATATGAATAATATTATACCCTAGAAATATGAATCCGTGGATTAATAAACCCAAGAGATTGATATTATAATCCCAAGGGAACAATAAACCCAAGGGATTAATATGGTAATCCCAAGGTAATAATACAAAAACCACAAGGGTTTATAAACCCAAGGGAATAATATTTAACCCAATGGATTAATATTATAAGCCCAAGGAATATAAACCCTAAGATAAATATTATAATCCATTAAATTAACATCATTGAACATGGTTGACCATGATTGATTTTCATATCAAGACAATCCTTGACACAATGCAACGTTGGACCATGGTTGACCATGATTGATTTTCATATCGATACAATCTTTGTCCGAATGTGATGTTGACCCATGGTCGACCATGGTTGACAGTGATTGATTTTCAAATTGAGACAATCTTTTCCACAATGCAACGTTGAACCATGGTTGACATGATTGACTCTCATATCGAGAAAATACTATGATAAATAGTAAGATAAAAATTATAAACTAATGTATATAAACCCTATGAAAATATTATAAATGCTAAAACAATCATGGTTGACCATCATTGATTTACATATTGAAACAATATTTGTCATAATACGATGTTGGATCAAAGTGAGTAGAGAAGTGTTGTGAATTAACCTTGAGTTGTATGTGTGGCACCTTGGTGGCAGCTTAGGGAAGACATATGAAGGGGTAAACACAAGTTCATTTTACAATCTATGGATTGTGCAAGCCAATAGGGAGAGTAGTTGTTGCAGTTGCGTTGAGGGTGTTGAATACAACAAGTTCCATGGATATGTGCAAGGAGGAGAACAAGAAAACCCATGTGAAGCCTTATGTTCAGACCATATTTATGTCAAGGACACAAGTGTTTGATAGAACACTTCAATGGAATGATGTTGGTTGCGTATTTTAAATAATCAAATAAAAATAAAGAAATTATTATAATGAAGCTTAATTTTTACATGTAAATGCATATATGAGTGTAATACCTTGTAAGGCACACATATCCTTGAGAAATTATCAATAAAGTCTATAGTTAGACTTTTTTCAGAAATCTAGGGCATCTTAGTTAGGTTTATCATTAATTTGATTTCGCTTCCTTTGACACTTTCTTGTGATGATTATTAATTCTTCTTTTCAATTTATTAGATTGTTATCATCAAAAGAAATGCCAAACAAGGAATATCATAACACAAACTACAAGATGTAGGCACACAACCAGGGAAAAACCCCTAGGAAGGGGATAACCTAGTCAAACTCTTCCTTTAGTAGAATTAGATCAAGTTGAGTCATATCAAGACCTATTTTGACCTTGACACAAATTTCTTCCATCCATCAAGTCAACCTCCCTTGAAGACAAATAAGATTATATCATGGCATATAAAGTTTTTGTCTTCTTATTTCCTTCTTGCAAACCTTGGTCTCCATCTTTACTTTTGCACAATTTCTAAATATGCTCACCTTATGTATATGTGCATATATGAAAATTGCACATATACATAAGATGTGTGCATATATTGAAGTTGCGCATATATGGAGGTTTCCATCTATGCATATTATGGAAGTTGCACACTATGTTTGTATATGCACAACTTTTGTATATGTGCATATACTGAAGTTGCACATATATGAAAGATATGTGTATATACGAAATATATGCACACATACAAAAGTTGCACATATATATAGGATATCTACATATATATAAGTTGTGAATATATGGAAGATAAGCGCATATACATAAGTTGTATAGAACTTCATCCTCTTTATATTTGCGGGTTTTGTATAGTCTTATGTATCTGAGTAACTTCTACATATGTGCTTATACGGAAGCTATTCATATAAAAAGGCTATGCACAACTTCAACCTCCATTTATGTGTAGCTTCCGTATGTGCGCCTTCCATAGATGTGCATATACATAAGCTGTGCATATACGGAAGTTATGCGTATATAGATATGGGTTTCATATGCACATATTTCATATATGTGCATGTCTTCTATATATAAGCATATTTTCATATATGTGCTTCTCTTGTATATGCACATAACTTCCATATATGTGCTTCTTTTGTATAAGTGGATATACATAAGATAGGCACATATAAAAATTTGTGCATATATGGGATATATGTCATAAAGAGAATGCACATATATAAAATTTGTGTGACTTTCATACATGCCTATCTTTTGTATATGTTCATATCTTTTGCAAATACACATATATTTTGTATATGTGCATATCTTCCATATTTTTGAAATTTCTATTTATGCATGTCTTTTGCATATCTGCAACTTTCCCATATGTGCATACCCATGCACAAATTCAACCTTTGTATATCCACAACTTCCATTTATGCACAAATCTTTCATATGTGCGCAACTTCTGTGTATACACATATACGAAAGTTGCACTTATAGAGAGGGTATGTTCATATACAGAAGATATGAACATATACAAAATTTGTGCATATAGAAAAATTGTGTGCATATACACAAAATATGTGCATTTACGAATGATATGCACATTTATGAAAGTTTTGCATATACGGAAGTTGTGTAGAACTTCACCCTCTATATATGCACATAGTTTGTATAAGTGCATGCATTCCATATATGCATAAATTTCATATATGTACATGCCTTATGTATATATGCTTCTTCCGTATATGCATTTCTTCAATATAGACATAGAATAAAGGTGCATATGGAGATTTCCATATATGCATATATGGAAGATATGTGGATATAAAAAAGTTGCACATGCACAAGAGATATGCACATGTTTGTATATGTACAACATTTCATATATGCACAACTTCCTTATATGCTCATATCTTCTATATATGTGTTTCTTTCATACATGTACATATCTTATGTATTTCCGCATATATAGAAGAAATGTGCATATATCAAGGATATGCACATATATGGAAGTTGTGCATATGCAAAATATATGCACATATACGAAATTTGCCTATATATAAAAGATATTCATATATATAGAAGTTGTACATATATAAAGAATATTGTATAGACATATTACAGACATTTTCGTATATTCACATATATGGAGTTTCACATATATGAAAGATATGCACATATAAGGAAGTTGTACATATATAAAGATTGTTATGTATAGATATCACAGATGTTGCATACAACTTCTATATATGCTCATATTTTGCATATGTGCATATATGAAAGTGAATCATATATACAAGATATGCGCATATACAGAAGTTTTGCCTATATAGTGGATATGCGTAGCTTCCATATATGCACAACTTCTATACGTGTGCATATAAATAAGTTTTGTACAACTTAACTCAATCACAAAAGTTGTGCATGCCTCTACTATAAGAAAGAGTCGACACAAGTTCATCCTTCAGTCGAGAGTGACATAAGCCTTTGTAGCATCGACTGAAGCAGCTGGATGTCCTCGTACATCTAACATAATCACCTGTTTTTCAAAGTAAGTAGGTGATGCATGCTCATCCAGGGTGTGTGCTCTACGTACTTGTAAAACTCATTGTTGTGACTCATCAAAGGATATCTTGTACACATCTGTTCCCGGATTATCCTAAAGGAGAATGGTATCCCCTTGTTCACTCGGGAATTTCTTTATGGGGTGACCTAAGTTGCTTTTAGCATCAGTTAGGTGTCCCGTTCCTGTTACGGTTGCTCCATATCCATATCCATTTGTTCTACTATTGGCTCATCCTATAGAGCAAGTTCATGTTTGTGTGTCTACTCACCCTGTTCCTCATCTGTTTCTGGTTTAGAGTCTTAAACCTGTATCAACGTGGTCTGCATTGTTTATGCACCTTCCACTTCTTCTTATTCATATTCATGTTTCCCTTCATTCTCTGTTTTGTGCAGCTCTTGTTCTTCTTTGAGCTTCTGTTGGACTTCCTGCAATTTCCTCTCTACGTCTTCTAGTCTTTGCTTCTCCTTTTTTCTTTTCACTATTCTCCTATCGTATTGTCACCTCTTCACATCTATTAATGAAAGAAAAACATATAGAAGTTTCACATATACAAAAATTGTGCATATACAAAATATATTCGTATATACAGAAGTTGTTCATATCCGAAACCTCTGCATATGTAGAGACTATTGTATATGCATATTATGTCAGTCTTCAGACATGCACAACTTCCATATATGCGCATATCTTCCGTATATGCCCCACTTTTGTATATGCACATAAATTCCATATATTTACATATTTGGAAGTTGCGCATATACGATAAATGTACATATACAAAATTTGGAAGGAAGTTCTCTGATTCGTGCATTTAGAGCAAAAATATCGGTTTTTTTTTAAAACACAGAAAAATGTAAATATATATTGAATAATTCCCATTAATAATTCTATTGAACAATAATTTCATATTATTATTACTATCCAAAATGAAATGACAACTGTATAACAACCACATGGATATATTGTATGTATGTTGGCTATGATAGTTGGGTAACCGGATTATCAAAGTATTGACCTTTCATGAATGTTGACTAACTGTTGAAGAATTCACATTGAACTATATGCATCATTGTAGTCTCCAATTGAATCACACAAGGATCCGAACTTGTCACTATGCTTACTTTCCTGAGTTCTCTTCCATGGTTGTTGCATTCACCCACTGGCTTTCCTTACCTAATGCTTGTTCTGAACCTATTGGAAATGAAAAGAAATAGGCGTAGATAGAAATATGGGTTCCTTCCCTGCCACACTTGATCCTAAACTATAACTACCTTAGTTATACCTTGTATCATGTTGGCTATAGTTGGCTATGAGCTTCTAGTTTCTTCATTTAATTTTTCCCTTTTTAGTTCATTTGTGAGTGGATGCAACACCATCACTAAGATTTGGTGTTTGGTATAATCACTCAATTCCAAGTCTCGATCCCCCTACCGCTCCATTCATTCGTAGAGATATTTTAGTAGCAAAAATGAGATCTTACATTTGAATTCAGATAGGGATTCGAGAGGCACCTAAGTGGTGGGGCTAGGATTATGATCCCTCTCATGTTCAGTCAAGTCTATAGAACTAAAGCAGAAGACACAGGAGGACCATAGATCATAGGATCCAATATCACGATAGCCTCAAGTAGGCATAATGTAATAAAGATTAAAGGATAATCCTTTTTTGTTAGGAAAGGATAATGTATCAGAGGGAAGCCGACAACATCATTACACTATTTCATAGGAAGAAAAACATACACATGAAGTGATATACAGAGGAGAAAACATATTGTGCATTTCTATGATAGGAATCAACAAAATAATCTCATTAACCTTCAAGATGGATTCCTTATCACCGGTCCATTACATTTAGCAATTGTATAGCTCAATCCCCTCATGAATAGGCAAATTAAACCAAAGGGAAACCACAAAATTTGTTTCTCTTGGGTGTAGAATTTGGCAACCCCATTAATGTTTCTTCCCCATATTTATAAGAAGAGGGGAAGCTTTGAACAACAGTTACAAAATATCTCAGCTGAGCTCTAGCTATCTAATCGACTCGCTGTCTCAGCGTGTGATGTTTTTCCTTCCCAAATCAGTGCAATTAGATTTGATTCCATTCTTTAAAATGCAGAAATTACAAAATAAAAGAAAAAGGAATATTGAATGATGATTTGAGGAAAATAATTCAACGATATTCCTGTCATGGTCTCTGATCAGGCCAGGTGTCTACCATAATGTGCCTCTCTTGTTGTTTGACCAGTTCACCTGTTGATTTTACCTTAACTTCCTAACTTCCCCATTCCCTAGAGCTATGAGTGATCAATAGTGGTTGACTGTCACAAAGCAGAAGCTGAGACTGACTTGGCAACCCTTCATTGTCTCACTGTGCAGAGTTCCATGCTAAGAAATTAATTCTTAGATGACCTGGACCCTTTTTCCTAACTCCCATACCTCCATTTACTCACTAAAGACATGCGTTGGAGTGCAAATATGGATTGTATTACCTCAAGGCAAACCCAACAATGCTTCATGCAGATCGTGGTCCTTGCTGCCTTAACCCAACGATTTTTTACCATTACCATTATTTTTGAGACCAACCTCTCTATTACCACATTCAATCGTGTAACTTCTGACTCATCCATCTCTTTAAAATTTCTCTATTACAAGTTATGCACATCTACGGAAGTTGTGCATATACAAAAGATGTGTGCATATACAAAATTTATGCATATATGGATGTTGTCGTATATGTATATTATAGAAGTTTTACATAAATTTCGTATATGCATAATTTATACAGAAGTTGCACATATACAAAAGATATTTGCACATATAGAAATTGCACATATGTAGAAGATATGCACATATACATAAGTTGCATATATACAAAAGATATGTGCATATACATAATATATCTGCATATGCAGAATTTGTTTATAATTTCGGTCTCTATATAGGCACAAATTCTCTATAGATGCATATCTTCCATATATGCATAAACATATATTTGTATATACGGAAGCTGCACATATACAAAAATTGTGCATATACAAAAATTGCACAGATATGGTGGTTGTGCATATATAGTGGCTGGAGTTGCACTAAATTATGTATATTCCTCATAACTTGTGCATATACATAAGATATGTACATATACAGAAGTTGTACATATACAGAATATGTGCGCATATACAAAAGTTGTGGATATATGGATGTTGTCGCATATGTATATTACAGAAGTTGCACACAAATTTCATATATGCAGAAGTTATACAAAAGTTGCGCATCTACAAGAGATATGTGCATATATAGAAGTTTCACATATGTAGGAGATATGGACATATATAGAAGTTACACATATACGGAATATGTGTGCATATATGGAATAAATGTGCATATACGGAACTTGCTGAGAACTTCAGTCTCTATATAGGCACAATTTCTGTATAGACGTATATCTTTTGTATATACATAAATAGATATTCGTATATATGGAAGTTGCGCATAAAAGAAAATTGTGCATATGCAAAAATTACACATATATGGTGGTTGCACATATACAATGGCTGGAGTTGCATTAAATTATGTATATTCCACATAACTTGTGCATATTCAGAAGATATGCACATATGCGAAAGTTGTGCATATATAGAAGATGTATGCATATACAAAAGTTGTGCATATATGGATGTTGTTGTATATGTATATTACGAAAGTTGCACACAAATTTCATATATGCACAAGTTATACAGAAGTTGTGCATATACAAAAGATATGTGCATATATAGAAGTTGCACATATGTAGAAGATATGCACATATACAAAAGTTGCACATATATGGATGATCTGCACATATAGAATATATGTGCATATATGAAAGTTGTTTAGAACTTCAATCTCTATATAGGCACAAATTCCTTATAGATTCATATCTTTCCTATATGCATAAATAGATATTCGTATATACGAAAGTTCCGCATATACAAAAATTGTGCATATACAGAAATTGCACATAGACGGTGGTTGTGCATATACAGTGGTTGGAGTAGTGCTAAATTATGTATATTCCACATAACTTATGAATATATAGAAGATACACACATATACGGAAATTGTGCATATAGAAAAGATGTGTGCTTATACAGAAGTTGTGCATATATGGATGTCATCGTATATGTATATTACAAAAGTTGCACACAAATTTCGTATATGCACAAGTTACACAGAAGTTGCACATATACAAAAGATATGTGCATATATAAAAGTTTCACATATGTAGAAGATATGCACATATACAAAAGTTGCACATATAAGGAGATGCGCTAAATTATGTATATTCTGCATAACTTGTGCATATATAGAAGATATGCACATATATGGAAGTTTTGTAAATACAAAAGATGTGCACATATACAAAAATTGTGCATATATGGATGTTGTCACATATGTATATTACGGAAGTTGTACACAAATTTCGTATATGCACAAGTTATATAGAAGTTGTGTGTATACAAAAGATATGTGCATATATAGAAGTTGCACATGTGTAGAAGATATGCACATATACAGAAGTTGCACATATACAAAAGATATGTGCATATACGAAATATATGTGCATATACAAAAATTTCACATATATGGTGGTTAAACATATACAGTGGTTGGAGTTGCACTAAATTATGTATATTTGTGTCTTACATATATGTGTATATTTTGTATATGTGAATCTACCGTATATGCCCAACTTCCATATATGTGCATATATGAAAGCTACGCATATACAAAAGTTGCGCACTAGTTTAACCTTTATATATGTGCCTTCTCTATATGTGCATATCTTCCATATATGTGCGACTTTTGTATATGCACATATACGAATTCTGCATACATATGTAAGATATGCGCATATACAGAAGATATGTGCATTTGTGAAGGGTCAGTGATTTGGGTTTCTATAGAAAATGGAGATGGCTAGTTCACATGCTGAAATTGACAAAACACCTGAGAAAAATTGCACAAGAAGTAGAATATCTGCATATATAAAAGTTGTGCAGAATATTGTGAGTGAATTCTTTTCTGTAGAAGTGAGGACTTGCATTATTTATGAGTAATTTTACTACTATGAATTGAATCATGTTATTGAATGGAATAAGGTACCCATGTGTGGAAGAATCATGAATCAACAATCCAACAGAGGTTGTGAGCACAACCTCAGGGCTTATATTGAGATTCTTCATTTGATTGGATTGTTGTTATAACTAACATTGTGTAGTTTTTTGTACGAATGAGCTTGTTTCTTCAGTTAATGGATTGATCGCACGTTCCTTTCATGCTCATGAATTAAATGAATATTGAATTTAGATATTTTACTCTTTCATGTGACATATGAGGGATGAATCCATTCTTTGTTACAATATATTATTGGTATAATGTTGTTACCTTTGGTATAGTATCAACCAATTACATCTATTTCTACATATATTTTTCTAGTGCCTGATATGTTTCTGATTCCCTGGTTGACAATTTAATGTACAACAATTTGAACAATTAAACTTCCTGTCAATATCACTTATGATATTTCTACCTTTTTCATTTGTGATAACTCCTACATATATGTATAAGTAGTTTTGTGCTATTATCATTGTAAAATTCATCCCATATTAGGAAACGAGCTCACCCATTTGTATCAAACACAATGCCATCTCAAGCCTTGGTGCTATATTTTGCTAGTCAATATCCAACCACTTGTGTGTGTTTGTGTATGTCCCTATGTGTGTATCCTATGCATATTATATCACATTATATAATCATTTTATGAAAATAACCATGTATCTTTTCAAATACAATCCCCATATCTATATCCATAAAGCTTATATTTTATGCAATAGTTCAAGTGTTGGAGAAGTGGACAAATTATGTATTTCCAAAGGATTTGTTTTGTCTCTAATTGCTAATGTTTGAATTTTATTAACACCTAGGAGAAATTTAATCAAAACTACATTAAGTGGGTTGAGTTTTGAAGTCTATGAATTTGTATTGATCGTAGAGGAAAAAAACCACTAGATTTGACAATGCATTGAGTCAAAGGACAACATTGATGACCAAAATGTCGAGGGAGGATATTTAGTTTAAAATTTGTAATAGATGTATGAAGGGATGTGGATTATAGTAAATCATTGAGGGTTTGTAAATGACCATGTAATGAATAAATGACAATGCATTCCAATGAAGGAAAAACTCATCAAAGAATTTCATAACGACATCGTGGGAGATCAATTTGTAGAGAGAAAGTATTTGATATGGAAATTTTACTATTGCCCCAAAGTTTCCATTAATGTGAAGAAATGGGTGGATGGTTGTTGAATTTGGGAACATGCAGGAGGAAGCCAAAACAATGACTTGTATATTCCATTTTCATTACTAAATAGACTATGGGAGGAATTTATTATGCATTATAATTTTTTATTTCCATGAATGAAAAGAGATATTGACTTTATATTTACGGTTGTTATTTTATTTTCAAATATGGTGCATTTCATCCCATGGAATACCAATGATCACACAAACGTTATCTATTTTTTTTTAGGGAAGTCTTTTCTCCATCTAGTTTTTAAATTTGGCACTACATGAATTCCATTGGAATGTTATTTTACACAATCCTTTTCATTCCTAGTATAGAGATTAATGTTTTCAGTTTTGAACTTCTCTTTCCTCCTAGTTTAATGGCTTCTCCTTCTATTCAGGCTTATATATCTATCTATCTATCTACCTATATATATAAGGAGAAAATGATTGGAGGTAATTTTCTTACCCTAAAATTTACGAATTAGCATTTTCAAAATTAATGGTTTCCTCTTCAGTACCATAGACATAAAACTCTCAAAATATGTAAAACATTTAAATTGAAAATTCAATTTAATCAATATGAAGGAGGCATATAATTGATTTCATGCTCAACATGGAGATGATACATAATACTTATAAAATTATAAATAATTACGATATCAACAATAATACAAAGTTAAAATATACACATACTAATACATTTACTCAAAATACGTGCCATCATTTACCAAAATGCTGCCATAAATCAGTTAAGAATAATAATACAAAATATACTATAATGTGACAATAAATAATAATAAAAATTTCATAGTGAGTAACCATGGACATTATATATTATTTATAACCAGTAATAAGGCTAACCAAATATAAATATGAATGGCAATAAGAACATCTTAGAATGGAGAGAGATAAATTTAATATGTACACACATTATAAAAGTGATTATGTTGAAGTCCATAGGGCCTTGGGTAGACGGTGATCTAGTGCTCTATTAAGGAACTCCTTAAAGTGAACTCACTGGTTCAATTCCCTATCGCGAATGGGGTATATTGTACATGATGAAGACGCAATCCTGCCAAGCTTACAAAAAATGATTATGTTAAAAATGATCAAATTTACATATGAAAAATATTAAGAGATAAATATTTACTTAGAATATTATAAAAAATTAAATAATTATATACAATAATTAAAATTAACATTTTTACATGTAATATTTATCATATTGTAATTTTTAAATTTCTCTGAAATTAGGTGAGAATTACAACCATCCAAATCCATTTTAATTATAAAAAATGTATAATTCAAAACATTCAATCTCTCTTCATGCTTAATAAATTTATATTTAATATGGATTTATATTAGGAGTTTCATGTGCCCTACATAAAATCAACTTGAAACTTAGAGTTTCATATTTCCCAAATGCTGTTATAATTAGAGAACTCATTGTACATCCCAGTATAAAATATATTGTAACATTGTATCCTTCCTAATGCTTACTTATATCAATAAAAAATTACAAGTAAATAAATAATATTCTCAATTGTCTTTGATAAATGAAATAATAATTCGAAACATGTGTGGTTGCACTCAAGGAGAAATATTAATGATCTAGTAGCTCATCCACAAAAAAATAGATCAAAGTCCATGCTCACATCATTCCTTAAAAAACATTGAGTCCCTCAATTGGATTTAGAGGGTTCCGTTCTATAAATACACACATACATCCGTCTTAACCTATAATGAAGCTAATCCATAAATGTAATCACTTCCTCAAATTATTACATTATTAAAATGGCTTGCATCTCAAAGGATTTGATCCACTTGTTAAGATGGATCTAGGGAGATGTTATCCAAATTTCTCCTTGTTTTATTTATGTGTGTAGCTTATACATTTAACTTCACCCTTCTTTATTCATGTATTCAACCTATGAGTTGGAGGGCCTTATAAATAACTCTACATAAAGAATGAAAAAATATTTGAACTAATAAACAACTATAGTGAGTTGGTTATTAATCTATCTCTTGTATTTTTATATTATCTACATAACAAACTTGATTCCTCCTTCAACATAACCATCATTCTTCCCAACCACTCAAGTTAATATTTCTTCCCAACCACCCAAGTTAATATTGAATAGGCATAATTATATACATACAAATATATATATATTTGTTTTTAATTGTAAATTAAGGTTGACATTGTAATATTTTATTTAAGCAATTTAAATGTTGTTTCTCATTTATAATTAGAGCCCAACAATATTAGAAATATCCCTCATATTGACTTATGAAAAGTGGCTCTGGCTCTACTCTAGAGGCTAAGATATTTGATTTTGTTTCATTCTTAATAAATCCATAGTTGAGATGAATCTATTAAATTGGGTTTATCTCTAACTTGGATGAGTTTTATGTGTCCCAAAATGGGTCTGACTCTCTATGATGCAAAGAGAGGCTCATTTTATAACCCATTACAAAAGATATTGTAATATCCATCTCCTATGTAATGTTCACTTGCATGAAGAAAAATAAAAATAAAAATAAAAATATTTCCTCTCATCATTGATAAGTTAAAAAATAACAATAAAATCTTATCAACCTAGTATAGAAAGTATAGAAGAGATTGTAACATCTATATCCTATGTAATGGTCACATGCATTAAGAAAAATAAAAATAAAGGTATTTGCACTTCTTCTTTGATAAGTTAAAAGTAAAGTTTCTCATGCATATTGATTGATGGAATTTTACAGTTAGAAATTTTCTCCCAAAAGTTTATCTTATTTTAATACAATCTAAATACTCACTCATAATTTTGAAAAAATGAGTAGGTAAAGGGAGAACATTGCCTCCACCAAAAAAAAAAGATCCACTTAATGGATGAGTTTGTCCACTTAGCTAACTAGTGAGAAGTGGAAATTTTTTTCTAAATGGGTAATATTTTTGTTTAAAGTCATAATTTCATTTAATAGATGTAAAATTTCTACTTAACTATTTGGACTACTTATTAACTCACTCCAAAGAGTGAATTAACTAGTGAGAAGTGCAAATTCCTTTCTAAATGGATAAGAATTTTGTTTGAATAATATTTTTGCTTAAAGTCAAAATTTCATTTAATAGATGTAAACTTTGTACTTAACTATTTTGACTATTTATTAACACTCCAAAGAGTGAATTAACTAGTGAAAAGTTGAAATTCTTTTCTAAATGGATAATAATTTTCTTTAAAGTCATAATTTCATTTAATACATATAAACTTTGTAATTAACTATTTTGACTACTTATTAACTAACTCCAAAGAGTGAATTAACTAGTGAGAAGTGGAAATTATTTTCTAAATGGATAAGAATATTGTTTAAATAATATTTTTGTTTTAAGTTATAATTTCATTTAATAGATGTAAACTTTGTACTTAACTATTTTGACTACTTATTAACTCACTCGAAAGAGGGAATTAACTAGCCAGAAGTGGAAATTCTTTTCTAAATGGATAAAAATTTTGTTTAAAGATATAATTTCATTTAATAGATAAAAACTTTGTATTTTAGTAATTTGATAGTTTATTATCTTACTCCATGAATGACCTTAGTGGGAAGTGGAAATTCTTTTCTAAATAAGTAAAATTTTTCTTGAAAATTATAATTTCATTCAATAGAATAAAGCTTTGTACTTGGCCATTTATTAAGTCACTCAAGTTAGTGAATGTCTTATTTTCTTAAAATAAAAAAAA
>APFE031533232.1:10453-31992 GCA_000404065.3 Pinus taeda
ATATATATATTTGTGTAAGCTTGGTAGATCTTTTTTCTCTTAATATTTTCTGAACATAAGTATGTCTTTAACAAAAATTGCAGGTGGCCTCAACATGCCCGCAGAAAACCAGGTCTGGTGGCCACTTGTCTGCATCGAATGTTGTCCAAAATTTAAAGAGAGTTTTCATGACCATCGAGGCTACATTGGCAGTTTTATCTATTATAACCTTCAAATTAAAAGTTACAGTAAAAGCTAGCCGACATATAAACAAAATTCTATTTGAAGACGTGCTTCACTCATCTAATGAGTCCACCAAGGCTGGGGCTTTCGCACTGGACCCCAGGATTTCGCTCCTCTTCATGTCATGTATGCTCTGCTTGATCTTGTTTAACGTGAGATTGTTTCGGTACAATTTCATTTGGACAACAACAATTTCTCTGTGAAAATCCTTCATGCTAGACTCTGTTGGTCTAGCCTCCTCTGGTTCCTCTCGCTCCTTATATAATGTCATTACTAAGGCTAGGATATTCTTCATGACCGAGTACTGTTGAACTGTTTGTCAAAATAGCATGTGACGACCTCTGGTGTTCCTCGGATATTTAACCATGGTTTCCCATTCTTCCGCCTCAATTTCTTGATTAGGAATACTATCGTTGAGATCCCTCTCCCACTCGGATAATTGAGCTTTCACCTCTAACAGTGTGCCAACTATGTATGCCTTTATCAGGGTCTGCATATTTTCTTTCCCGATCTTCCTTCCTCTTTCACTTGGACCCCTGGTGGAGGTTTCTTCCAACCCTTTTGTCTTTTTTCCTCCCTTACTCGTTCCTCTATTTCCTCTCTTACCCACTGCTTTTCCTTCCTTTTCCATCACATTCTCCTTCCAGCTTAATATCTCTTTTCCTAAGCGGCTCAGATGTTCCAGGTTGCTCACCTGTTCCTGGGCTAGATCACGATATGGGTTCTGAAACACCGAGCGTCGCTGCACTTTGGTAGTTATATTACCTAGAGCATAAACCAATGAAAATTCTTTATAACTTAGAATTATTTTGAACAGAGAAAACTTAGGATTCTCTAACCCGAGCTTATGCAGACGCTCCTAGCTTGGAGAATTGTGGTTACCCTCTTTAACCCCAGAATTCCCTCCTCCCTCCTCAAAGAAGAAGAGGCTTATGCCCTTCTCTTCGTGACAATGATTCTTTGTATAGTTTTGTAGAACCCAGTTTCCTAATTCCCATGGGGTCTCTCTACTTCCCTTTCCTACTGCAATTTCCTCCCCCCCTACTTATCCCCATCACAACGGATGGGATAATGCATTTCATAATTAGTAGTTATGTAAGCTTCCCTATTTTGAGTCTCATTAGAGGGGCAGGAACAAGATTTTCTCCTTGTTGTTTCCCTATTCGAGTTGCTACCCCTAATTTTACCTTTGGACCTTTGGATTTTAGCGAGGTCTGGGCTCGAATCGAGTTGGAAAAAATGCAGCCTTACTGCATGGTCTATGACAGTTACAATTCCCCCACCCATGAAAATAAATTCTTCCCTCACATGCCACAGACTCCACCATACTGGTGTGATAGGCTTCTTACTATCTCCATTGTAGAGACCCCAATGAGTGTCCGAGCGGAACACATTCCCTCGAGCCCTATCCACCCAAAGATGCATTACATTGTTACCGAACCCCCTCACCCCGATGGCATTCCATGCAAAATCACTCCAGGCTAACGGGCTAGAGCCCCAGACAAAATTGGTCTCTACTCGTTCTGAGGCTTGAGTTCCATAGCAATAAACTAGTAATCCTAACTTGAATAGATTGAATAAAATGTATTGAACTTACTTAATAACCCTTCAAAATATATGCAGAAAAAACACATGTTCAATTTATCTATTTATATTCAAAGTATTTATTTACTTATTGAGTGATCTGATAATTTTAATTTGGTTAAAAATATATTTAAAACAAACCCTTTTTAATGTGCATATCATTTCTCCCTATATGGATATTCATACAATTTAATGGAGTACACTTTATATAAATGTCCATTCCATATTTAATAATCTTGTAGTATAATTTAAATCAAAAATTTTCAAATATTTTTAAAATCTATAAAATTGGAATCCCAATTTTTGTGGGTAATCAATCCATTTGTGTATTAAAAAATGTATTTTAAATTAAAAAAACTCACAATATTGCTTCAAATTGAAATTTTATCTTTTGATACCCATTCAAGTTTAATATTATTTTTTTTAGCCAAATTTTAATAGGGGATTGAGATTACAAATCTTTTCTGGTTCCAAGGAATCTTATGGAAAAATATTCCTGAAATCCTAAATTGGTTAAAAATATATTTAAAACAAACCCTTTTTATTGTGCATATAATTTCTCCTTATATGAATATTCATACACTACAATAGAGTACACTTTATATAAATGTCCATTCCATATTTAATAATCATGTACTCTAATTTTAATCAAAATTTTCCATATATTTTAGAATCTATAAAATTTGAATGCCATATTTTAGGGTGTCCAATTCATTAGTGTATTCAAAAATATATTTTAAATTAAAAAATTCACCATATTGCTTGAAATTATAATTTTATTGTTTGATTCTCATTAAAATTTAATACTTTTTTTTGGCCAAATGTTAACAGGGGATTGAGATAATACATTCAAACTTTTCTACTTCCAAGAAATTCTATGGAAAAAAATTCCTCAAATCCTCCTAAAGATAAGCTATAGCTTATTAAAAAATGTAAATTATATATTTAAATATTACGATGATATCATTTTTATAATATACTCTATTCAACATTTATATGTATATATATAATGGACTGCATTTAATATCTTCATTTTTACTTAATAATCTAATGACCAAATGAAGCCTAGATCATTCCTTTAATCTAATCTATTCAATGTGCATATGCATATGTCTAACTTGAATAGATTGAATAAAATGTATTGAACTTACTTAATAACCCTTGAAAAATATATGCAGAAAAAACACATGTACAGATTGAATAATGAATAATTAACTTGAATTTAAATAATAAACTTGAATAGATTTTGTTTAAAATATATATTTTATGGTTTTAAAAGCATGGGATATGGTTATATTAATATATATATATATATATATATATATTACTATAATATATATATATATATATATATATATATATATATCATGTAACAAGTAGGTTATTTATAACAGGAAGCTTTTGAAGTTTATGTTTTTTAGCAATTAAAAATATTCGTTAATTGTCCATATTATATTGAAAATAATAAAATTGATATGTATTAAAAAATATATAATAAACATATAACAACAATATTAAACATAGACATTAATATAAACATAATTATAGGTTTATTAACATTAATAATATTGGATGTGAGACGAGTTTATGAAATTGTGGAATTTTTTTCACTATTGTAATAATGTTCTAATCACTCATTTGATTTTATACAATGTGTATATGTGATTTTTTTTCTGTATGTGTAGATGGTAAATTATGTATGTATAATTATAGGTTTATTAACATTAATAGTATTGGATTACACAGATGAGTTTATGAAATTATGGAATTTTTTTCACTATTGTAATAATGTTCTAATCGCTCATTTGATTTTATACAATGTGTATATGTGATTTTTTTCTGTATGTGTAGATGGTAAATTATGTATGTATGTTACATTTAATTTTATTCAACATTAAATTGTTTTGTTGATATCAATTTTTTTTTTTGAATGTTAGGTGATTTTATTGTTTGATAATGGATCCAGCTATTTGGAGTTGTCTTCCTTTTGAAATTCTTGAAATTGTCTTCCTCCTGCTCCCTTTATCGGTTGTGATAAAGTTTAACATTGTTTGTAAGCAATGGAAGAATGTTTTCAAAACCCTTCTTTCTTATTGCGTTACAAGCATGTCCCTACGAATGAATTTGGATTTATGGTTCCTTTCCTCAATAATGAAGACAAATATTTGGTTGTTGAATACCTTAATCAGAATGGGCACATATCTCATTTTCATTTGTGATTCATATATTCAAGATATAGAGTAGAATATACTATTGGATCAATGGTGGTTTTATCCTTACCAACAGAATGCTCCCATACACACAACTATTTTGTAATGAATCCATTTACAAAGGCCTTTAAAAACATAGGGCCAATACAAATTGGAGACTGGGGATTCTTTTCATTGTTGGAAAATGTAAGTAGCAAAAAATATGACTGAATGGTTCTAAAACATATGTATGATAGAATGCATTCTAAATTTTATGTTTGCAGTAGTCTTGATAGGGTTTGGTGAAAGGTTGATCTTCCATTTGGTGGCACTTCACCCCCTAAGAATGGATTGCTTTATAAAAGTAAATTGTTTTGGCTCTCTATAGGCAAGAAGTATGAAGATTATCCTCGGTATGGGTATACAATCTACTGGTTTGATGTGATAAAAAATGAATGGGTTTTTCCATTAGTTCCAATCACTAACATAGAAATATACATGAATGAGTTGATATGCCTTGTCAATGATGGCTCCACTTTTGTCTTGTCAATTGAAGAATTAGATGATTTCCAATTTGGTCAATCGTGAGTTGAACAAAGAATTGACTACTTTGAAGATGATTGGGGCTTCCGATGGAAGTTTTTGGAAGAAATTTCTACATTATAGCAAATGTCTTGGTTATCTTCCATTTCAAACAATCCATAGTGTGGTTATTATGTGAAAATGTATTGAAGTTCCTTTCCTATTATATGACATGAATATTCGCATTTATTTTCCAACATATATTGATAATTCAACTAATCAATGGATGTCTGGGTTTTGGTATACAACATTGGAGGATTGCAATGATTTGATTGACTATTCAAAGGTTTTTTCAATTTCTCCCTATATGGATTCTGTTGATGAGATTCCACCATTGGAAATGGATATGGATTCTTAGGCTTTTATTCATGTTAGGAGGACTTATAAATATTTTCATTTTACATACTCTCTATGGTTGTAGAAAATATTTCCATTTTTGGCTCTATACATACTTTGCGTCTTTATCCTAATACTTTAAAATTTTGCTTGTATCGATATTTATATGGCTCCCACTAAAATTTCAAGAATATGTGTAGTATGAGATGTTGGATATTTAATCCCATTGCAATTTGGTGAAGAATATTTCATATTGTTTCCCCTTAAGTTTTCTTAATTACATGTAAATGTGTTTGGATGCTATTCAACATTTCTTTGTTTGTATAATTATAATTTCTATGAGTTATGTTATACATGGCACTTGTATTGGTTTTTCTCATTGATTCTCAAACAATGTTATATCATTATGTACATTTTAATATTTGCATTTATATTTTGATAGTATATAGTTCTAAATTCTTAGATATACTTTCAAGTCATATAATTCTAATAGTATTGTGTCCCAATTGTATGGGTTCCGTTTTGATTCTAATATGATACATAAAAATTTAGACTTTTTCGTTTAAGCTATTTAGAAAAAATAACTTTTGTTTTTAGCCATTTGGAAAAGCCTTATACATTTTGGTAAGTTTATATGGTTGGAAAAAATTAAATATGCACTTTTTATGTTTTTATACGATTGCCAAAAAAAAAACTTGTACTTTTTTCATTCTTTTGTGTTTGTTTATATTAGATATATCTTATGTTCCATGTTTGTAGTTCCAAAATGAATATGTTATTATTCATTATAGACATGCATTTGAAGGCACAAGCAGGTGTACAAGAAAATGAAATCTATCAGCAACATCACATGACAGGTCTAATGAAAGTCATCGTTTACGTTATCAACAAAATAAGGATACAATAAATGAGCATAAGAGAGATACATATCATAGAAGAATAAGTGAATCCACTCTTCAAAATGATTTTATACTTCCTTGTAAATATCATACTATGGATGATATAATGGAAAGGACATTTCTTGTTGATAGTTCATTATCAAAATATGCTCCTCATCTGCATAGTTTTTTTGTTCAACTCTCTCCTGAAAATGTTTATAATATTGGGGAAATATATTGCAATCGGGAAGAACATCATATTGATAACGTGGATGCAAATGTCCACCCTAACCCTTCTGTGTCTGCTAATGCATGTTTGAACCAAGGAAAAAGGTTTCAAAACACCCATGGTGGAGGTATTGATGACATTGTATGCAATGATTTGGATGGCAATTTAATTGGCCATTTTTTTGATAATTTGGATTCGGTTTCTCGAAAAATGGATCTTCCAATCCCCCTTCTCAAAGTATTGTGGTCCCACCAAGAGAATCCATCATCTGTGATAGCATTTCGTGTGGAACAATGGAGGTAATGCAATAAATTTTTTTTGTTTTCTCTGCAATAGTGGTTGTTTTATTACATTACTCTATTTATCATTTTTTTTTTACTAAACTTATAAGTTATTTTCTTCTTTTGGAATAGGATACAACTCGTTTTAATAGAGGTCTAGAAATTAATTCCCAAAGTGCTCCATCTAGTAATCTGAGAAGTGAAGATGAAGCATGTCATAACCTTCCTATGCATTCTCCTTGATGATCTAATTTCCAAACTAATGTAAATGTTCAATGTATTTGATTTTTTTTTCATTTTTTGAATTTCAAGTTGGTTGGACATTGAATTTTATGGCATATTGTATTTTCTTCGAACAGGACACAACTCATTTCAATAGAGGCATACAAATTAACTCTGTAGATGTTCCATATACTAATGTTAGAATTGAAGAGGAACCATCTCATAGCATTCATCCACATCGCCAAACAAATGTAAATGTTGAGTGCATGTAATATTTTTATAATTTTTTCATTTAGAGTTAGTTTGACAATGTATTTTATAACCTTTTATGGAAAAAACATGATTTCATCTGCTCAGGATGGAGAATTGGAATCCCAAACATCAAATTGTAAAACTAATGTAAATGTTCAATGTATTTGATTTGTTTTCCATTTTTGAACCTTTATTTGTTGGACATTTCTCTTTATAGTGTATTTTATTTTGTTGAAACAAGAAACAACTCATTTGAATAGAGTCATAGAAACTAACTCCCCAAATGTTCCATCCACTGATGTTAGAAGCAAAGAGAAACCATGTCTTAACCCTCATCCACATCAAGAAACAAATGTAAATTTTAAATGTATTTGATTCTTTTTTCATTTTTTTCATTTATAATTAGCTAGAAATTAAATTTTAAAATATTTTATCACAAAGACACCTTTACATCCTCTTAGGTTCAAGAAATGAAGACCATAAATTTGGACAGGCCCTATCATAGATCCATTCAACATGCTTCGAAATTGGGAAGGGAATCTCATGTTCCTCACGATGAAGTACATTTTAGAAGAATTTTACTCTTCCAAATGGTTCTCAACATGGTCCGACCAATAGAGCTCATATTCATTTTGATGAAAACGTGATTGAAGTGCATAAAATATTTCAAAAAAAGATAGACAACTTGTCAGTTGTCCAAATGTGCCACATTTTCCAAGAATCATATGATCCTAGAATCCAGGTTTTGAGAGATTATGAAGGACCTATTTGCAGATGATGTAAAAGTGAAAGAGGTTCCCATCATTTTTGTTGATTTAATAAGATGGATCCTAGTGAGGAACCTCATATTTTAAGAGTTCTTTCTCAAGTTGAGGAAATGCTAATAGCACGTGTGAATCTTATATTACAAGTGACACATGCCCGAGGTGGGCAATATAAATAAAACGGTCATACAATTAGCTTTCCTCAAGATATTTGTACAATTGTACAAAGTCCGCCCTGACATTTTGAAGATATTGACTTTCTAATTGTGAGGATACATGTCGCTCAGTCTAAATATTATGAATGTCATGTCAAAATATCTCGAGTAATCGTTGCATTTCTTTTCAAAATCCAATGTGATCAATATTATTGAGATGTTGTAAGCGAATATGATTCAGCAAATGCTCTACCTGAAAGATCAACAGATGTCTCCTCCAGGATTAAATTTTTTTATTGTGATATTGAAGAATCTGATATTAATTCAACTGATAATGAAGGGTTGTTTGTTAATCGTTTTCCCTCTCATCCTTCTTCTTTTGTTGCTTGCCTATAAAATGAACGAAGAGAAGTGGATGAAATTAGAGAATTTCTTGATAATGTTGATTCTTCACATGTTCAAGACATGGATTGGCCCAATATTGGAACCCCTCCAGTGAATGAATATAATATAGAGTGGTTATTAGATATGGAAGTCCCAACATTGTTCTCATCTGGTGATGACGATTGGTTGCAACCACATATTTGTAGTGTTAAACTTCATGAGTGTGCATTGCATCTTCTTACGTACTATGATTAGATATTTGGAATCCATCCTCGCTTTTGATATTACCTATTGAACATGATAATGCAGCATTAGAGCCAAGCAACTCCTGCAGCTTTTGTAAAGAAACATTTACATGATAACTCACCTACAACAGTTGACGAGTTGTGTCACCAACTTTCTGGTTTACCAAATAATAAGTTGGTTGAGCATCTTATGTGGTTTGGTTCTTCTCTGAGAGGTACAAGGGAATATTGGATTCAATGTCGGTCTAAATTAACTGACATAGTTACTCAGTTGGGATGTCCAACTTATTTTTTACTTTGAGTGTGGCTGACACAAAGTGATTAGAGTTGCATAACCTCATCCCCATACATTCATATTCTTGTTCTTCAAATAAGCATCGTATGCAAATTGAGAATGTTATCTAGTACCCTCATATTTTTCCAACATTTACGCACCATAGATTTAATATTTTTCGAGAGGAAGTAATTCAAAGATATCTTAAAGCTAAAGACTTTTGGTACAGGTTTGTGTTGTTAAATTTATTTTCTATACTTTGTCAATTGTTTATTATGATTATATTTATATTGTTTCTAGTAACTATATCTTCATTTTCTTAAGATATGAGTAGCAGCATAGAGGTTTAGCACATATCCATGGATTCCTAAGGTTGCAAGGCGCTCCTGAGATGGAAAGACTTGATTGGTCAAATGGTTCTGATGTACAACTTGCAAAGAGATTCTTTGACAAGTATGTAACTGCATGGAATCCACATGACATACATCATCACAACATAATGGTTCCAAGAAGCCTCAATGATTACTCTTTACTATTGAAATACCGCTCAATATTTTCTCTTGCATCCTCTAATGATTATGAAGAAATTGTTAACCGTGTCCAAAAGGCACACAATCTGTAGTGTAGATTCTTGTTTGCACAAAAAGTGTGTTATTCTTACATGTCGGTACAATGCTCCATGGAAGAAAAAAATATGAGCCAGTAAGAAATGGTGACAAGCTCAATGTACATAACATTGACCTTCTAACAATGTGGCGTGAAAATGTTTATTTCCAACCAGTGCTTTCTCATTATGTACTCTTGAAATATATTGCTAAGTATGCATCAAAAGCAGAAAAAGGTCTGAAATTTATCATCATATGCTAACTAGAATTTCAAATTCTATTGGCTTCGAGGATCCTAATTTATGTGCATACAGAAGGTTTCTTGTAGAAACGATTGTTGACCGTGATATTGGAGCACAAGAAACTTGTCATATATTGCTTAAGCTACCTTCTGTTGTTTGTAGTTGAAAATTTGTTTCCTTAAATGTTGGAAGAAAGGTTTTGAGGAAAATCTAAAGGGATGGCTTGCAATGTTCAACATTATCAGAAGAGATGTTTTTTCCTTCAACATCTTTCTTTGATAGAAACAACAATATCTTGGACATTTGATAGAAAGCATAAACAAGATCCATGGAAGCCTAGAAATGTTGATGCTATTATTTAGGTTTGGCCACAATTTTATTCTATTCTTGGTGAGGCTTCAGATGAATTTGAAACCTTTTGCTGGAAAAAATTGCTCTTGTACAAACCATTTCATGACATTCCTACAGAAATTGACCTTTCAGCTGAAATTATTATTGAAAATTGGAGGATTTTCCGATATCGAGCATGGCATGTTGATCAAAATCCATTAATTGTCGACAATATTGAAGATGAAGAATATGGTGATTTTGCTAACCGGGAAATGAAACTTGAGGATGATTTTAAAGAATGGAAAATTTTCTCTCGCTTGGCTCCACCAAATGATGTGAATTTTTATGATCTTCACAATCTTGATCCAGGGGACTTTAATATATCCTTTGACTCGGAAAGTATAACTATTTCTGATGATGTTGCAGAAGAAACTATTAATTTTATAAGGAATGTAAAATCAAGGGGTGATATTGTTGACTTTTCAAATAGAAAATTTGTATCTCAAGACTCATTGTCAGAAAAATAATGACTTGCTTTCAAAATTGTTTTAAGCCACTTTGTTGAATATGAGACTCATCAAGATATTCTTATGATTGTTTAGGGTACCATAGGCACTGGGAAGTATTTCCTTATCGATTATATTTTTGAAGCTCTTTCTAATTTGTTAGGTAATGGAAGAATCCCTTTGCTTCTTCTTGCCCCAGCAGTAATAGTTTCTTTTAATATACATACAAAAACAATACACTCGGCTCTAAATTCCAATTAAAGATATGCAACCACTACAGGGGCAGTCACTAGCAGTATTCCAAGAAGAAATGAGACATATTAGATATATATTGATTGATGAAATGAGCTTTCTAGGATCAAGGTTGTTTATGCAAATATATGCTCGATTATGAGAAGCATTTCCAGAGAAAAAGAATTGTCCTTTTGGTGGCAGATCCATCATCCTTGTGGGCAACCTTGGCCATTTTCCTCCTACGAGAGATAAGCCTTTGTATGCAGGTAATACAGCACAGAAAGTCTTGTGGATCAAATTAAACATTGTTGTCACTCTTGAAACAATCTTTCGTCAGCAAGGAAATAATGAGAAATAATATTGTTTTTGTAGCATCCTCAATAACATAAGAAATGCAAAACTTGTTCTTAAAGATTAGGGGTTTCCTATATCATGGGCTGATATGAGGTTGCATCCTAGAGAAATGGGTTTATTTAATGCACCAGTTCACATGTTTCCAACAAATAATTTGGTCTCCTTCCATAACAGGCATATGTTAAAATCGTTAAATTCCCCAATTTCATGATGTATTGTTAAGCATTCAAGGCATTCAGAAATCACTGGTGTTGATGATGATTAATTGGACCATGAAGTTTTGTTGTGTCATGGTCAGGGTGTTATGTTGACATGTAATTTTTGGGTCGAAGTTGGATTGATGAATGGTGTACTTGGTTATATTAAGGATATATTTTATACGACTACCTCTAAGCCACCTTAGCTTCCAATGTTCACAACTATTGTTTTTGATAAGTATGTGGGTGTTCCATTTGATGCAAGCAATCCAAACATTGTGCCTATCACACCAATGATCAGAGGAAATCAAAAACAAATTCCTTTGAAGATGGCATGGGCACTTACAATCCACAAGTCACAGGGATTCACTTTATAATGGGCATCAGTTGATATCGGGAATAAACAGTAGTAAGGCCTAACCTTCACAGTCATATCAAAAGTGAAATCAATAGATGGTTTACGCATTGCACCACCTTTCTCTCTTCGGCGTTATGCCAAGATCAAATATAATGCATATGTTACAATTAGGAAGAAAGAAGAGGAGTGATTGAATTCCATATCACTATGACATACAATTAATAACATTGTGACTTTTTTATAGATTTTTTTTTTAATTTCTTTTATTTCCCTCTTGATTTAATTTTATTATAATAATCATTTTTATATATTTATGAGATTGATACATTCCTCATACATAGTAATATTTGATAAAGTTGTTTACATCATTTTTCATGTTGTTCAAATTACTTTTTTTCTTAAGTGGATTCATATTACATTATGAAATGCAAAATGGAGGTTTTGAATATCAACCATCATCATGGCCAATATTGATTTTTTGAATATTAGCCACGTTTTTATTCTATTTCCATGTTTTTAACCATTGTAGTGTGAAATGAGGTTTATATTTGTAGAATTTTTATATCATTTCGTTCATGTAACATTAGATTATTTTATAGTGTGAGATTTATAATATTACGTTTTTTTAACATAAATAAAAAATGGAATGTTATGTTTTATGTATATATATCTATATATGTGTGTGCTTATTTGTTTGTGCGTCTGTGTAATATTTTTTCTTTTATTGCTTTATCTTTCAAATGCAAATATGGACAATGATATTTTCCATATCTGTATTCAATTAATATTGTGGATTCATATTACATCATGAAGTGCAAAATGGAGGTTTTGAATATTGGCCATCACCGTGGCCAATATTCATTTTTTAAATATTGGCCATCACTGTGGCCAATATTCTTTTTTTGGATATTGGCCACGGTTTTATTCTATTTCAACGATTTTATCCATTATATTGTGAAATGAGGTTTACATTTGTAGAATTTTTTATATCATTTGGTTCATGTAACATTAGATTATTTTATAGCATTAGGTTTATAAGATTAAGTTTTATAACATAAATAAAAATGGGGTGTTATGTTTTATGTATGTATATATATATGTGTGTGTGTGTGTGTGTGCGCGCGCACTTATTTGTTTGTGTGTGTGTATTAATTTTGCTTTTGTTGTTTTTTCTTTCAAATGCAGATATGGAAAATAATGATGTCATCTATTATGCGAGAACAATGTGCAATATTGTTGGAGTGATAAGTTTTATTTCGTATCTTCGGAACAAGTTTGATAGAAAATATGGGTTCCATCCCGCATTTATTGATGAGCAACTTCGTGTGCTAGATGAAACGAAAAAAAATGTAAAATACTTGTTACATGTGCACCATATGGAGTCTAGGAGGAGAACAAGAAGGAATTGTTTGGAGAGAGTTAAGTATCGTGATCATTGTCTTGTTGATTTGAATTGGTGTTACTTTGTCATGAGTCTGGTTGTGTTTTGGAAGAGGCTATTCCATAGATGACTTTTGATGGAGTGTTTCAAGTTCAATTTTGTAGTATAATTATTTGATGTAAATAAAACAAAAAATGTATGTTAATTTCAATGTTCTTTTTGTGGTTGCAATGTTGGTGAAATTAAATTTTATTTCTCGTTGTTATCGTTATGTAGGAAATTGTATATATCTCTTCTTAAAATGTCCTATCATGTTGTTCTTCTTTGCTCCAATGGTGGTGTCACTATTTTTTTGTTCTCTTGCATTTGTAATTGTTTTGGTCTATTGTATGGGTCCCTTCGCTTTGTTCATGTCTTTCATAAATGAAAATATTATTGAGTTTTATAATATTATTGTTGGGACTTCATGTTCTTGCTTTTTATATCGATATTCTTGAGATTTATACTATTAGTATATTCATGTCTTGATATTAATGTATTTTTGCTTTAAAATTTATTTATTTTTATAATGTAGTGATATAAATGTGTTAGTATTAATGTGTCGATGATTCATCATGTTTTAATGATTTACAGTGTATTATTATCAATGTATTCATATTAATGTTTTGTATTGATGTCTTCATGGTTTATAATGTGGTTCTTATATTGATTGTGGTTTTTGTTTATTATTATTGTTTACATTTATAATATTGATGCCATGGATTTAGGGCATAGGGGGTTTAAAATATTTAATATGACATGTATTCTCTCATTTTCAAAGCCAATCATCGTGAGCCTCGTCGAACATTATGTTATAACGAAGATTGCCTTGAGATGAAAACCATAATCAACCATGGTGAATCATGGTCAACCATGGTCCAACGTTGCATTGTAACAAAGATTATCCAACGTCGCATTGTTTATTTTTTGATTTATAATATTTATCTCAGGTTTAAACAACTTGGGTTTATAACATTAATCCATTAGAGTTAAAATATTGATACTATTCATTTTTAGTATTAAACCCTTGCATTTTTTGATCCCTTAGGTTTATAATATTATACGCTTGGGTTCATTTGTTCTTTGATTTTATAATATTAATAATTCCTTTCATTTATCATTTTATCCCTTGGGTTTATTAATCCCTTGACTTTAAAATATTAATTTATAAGGTTTATTAATCATTTAGGTTTTTAATATTAGTTTTTTGGGTTTATTTATTCCTCGGGTTTATTGATTTATTGGGTTTATTAATCGTTTGTTTTTATAATATTAGTGCCTTGGGTTTTCTTGACGGTGTTGGACCTGCCAACATTCAGGATATCACCCCGGTATGAAGTCCCAACTAGACCTCACACCATTTGGTGTGGGAACCCCATCGAGTATGATCGTCTGGTTGCCATTGTCTTAAGGATTTTCCTCAACTCTTGCTTGTAAACACAAGAGAGGGGTTCTCTTTGTCTTTGAGAAGTGAGGTTCACGTGCTTGGTCAGTGTAAGTGTACTTGTGTCAATGGTTCTTTCACTATAAGGGGAAGAAGGTGAATGTGAGTTCCAGTTTGAAAGGGATGAGTCCCAACTTGGCTAGGAACACACAACACAAAAGGACATACACAGCTTCCGGTGGAGCAGTCCACTCGGATGTTGTAGTCACAACATACAAGGTAATATAACACATACAACACTCGTGGATCAGTCCAAATGAGTGCAACGATTGTTAAAACAAGGTTCACGTGAAAGGTCTGTCGAATGTCTTGCAGATTAGTCAACACAGATGGGATAGCATTAACAACATATACAACACATTTTCATTAATATATTATGTGTTACAACAAATGAATCAGTTCAGATGTAGAAAACAAGTTAAAGCAACATGCACTACAAGTGTTAAAGAATAGTCTTACAACAAATACAATACATGTGCGAAAATGCGCTAGTCTATTAACAACGTTCTGAATTAAGCGAAAGTTCCAAGACACATCGTTACACCATACATCACTAACCCCATCAGTGGGGCATTGGAGCCACTACTTACTCCTCAAAGAAAATATTACAAACTCTCTTGGCTATGTGGGAGGAGTTGAGGTGAAAAGTCCTTTCATGTAGAAATGAGGGGGTGTTTATAGCCAAGGGTAAAATTAACCCTTGTGGTTGTTCGACTACACTCATGACCATTTGACTGCCATGACTCTTCGACTTACATGACTCTTTGTTCAACAAGTGGGTCTCTAGGACTTCCATGTTACATCACATTGATTGACAACAAACCCATCATGAGGATGTGGGCGACATGACTCATGAAGTGAGTCAACATGACTTGACATGACAATGTTGGTACATTCATGTTTCTGTTGGAGTGCGTGTCGAGCTATAGTGCTGATGGGTGATGGACGTCTTCGTGGTGTATCATAGCTTCACCTCCGTATGGAGAAGTGAGTGGAGTCTTCAATGGTCCTTGGTTCATTTAATGAAGCTTTAGCATGTTGTTCCTTGATTGCATGTTGGACGAATTGGCAAGCTCATCTGATTGCGAAGGTGCTTGTTCGTCACGTTTGTCCACTTTGCATGTTTCATTCATTCCTCCATTGATGAAATTTTCATTCTACATATGCTCTCTTTGTTCATCCCATTCATTGCCTTGCCATGTTCGTTGGTGTACCTGTACCTTTAGTCACTCATGATGAGACGACATCAAATCCAAAACCTCTTAGTCTACCATGACACATGATCATTCGAGTGCAGGTGACTGGGAGAGGCAACAAGGATGTGATGCGGGATGATGGCTCTGGGCAACTACTGATGAAAACTACGCAAGTCACTAAGAGATGGAGATAAGTGATGGCTCGGCTAGGAGGCAAAATTGTGCAAAATTTGGGAGGAACAATCCGAGTTGCTGGAAGGAATGGTAGCATGCTTTACACATTTCTCAAAATGACCGGGAAGTAGGGATGGATAGCTAGATTTCCGCAATTTTCTAGAGGAACGGGCCAGGCTGCATGAAGGGTCAGCATGAAAGGATTGCTCAGTTTTTCTAGGGAACTACCCCAGTCATTGGCAGCCAGAAATGCACAATTCCCAGAGGGAACTCCCAATTGGTTGTTGGGTAACTAGCAGCCAGAACTGTGTAATTCCCAGAGGGATATGCTAGTTGGCTGGCCGGGAGACTGGCAATAGAAATTGCGCAATTCCCAGAGGGAACTGGCAGTCTGCTGCTAGGGGCTACTGCAAGGAAACTTGCACTAAGGTCGAGAGGCCAACCTTCTCATCATCTTTGCACAATTTTTTATTTGAGCTAACTGATGGGCAGTGAAAGGCTCGCTCATGAACATTGTGCAATTTCTGAGATGAACAGTTGGTCGACTGTTGGGATGACTGACTCAGAAAACTGCACAATTTTTTGAGGGAGAAAGGGACGAGCACTTGGTGTCTGTCCGGTTTGTCTGCGCAATTTCCTCAGTCAGTTGAGTGAGAGAGGTCAGTGGCCACTACGCAATTTTGAGGGGAGTCAATCCTAGGGTGACTATCAGGTCTGACTGTCTGGGTGACCAGCACAACAGTTGATTAGATTTCTTGCGGGCACCGTAGCTTAAAGAGACTAGATTTGCGCTTCTGCGTTGTTCTGGTTGACAGTCGATCGAGTCGATGGCAAGCTGATGGTATGGCTGTTAGAGGGGAGCCAGGTTGTCAAAACCTTCAGAAAAAATGGCTAAGTGTGTGAACAATCGAAACATGCATAGGTGATCATACAACACACACTCACATGAATTGATGATGAAACGACCAAACCATCGAGACACATATGTTCAACAAGATTGACCGATGGTGTAAGCAACAAGTGCGACACTCATGATTGCTTGTTCATTGATCGAGATGACGCTTGTGCAATAATTAATGTGACTCTGTGTGCGAGTGCAACAGATGCTTTCATAGTGAATACAACAAGCACATATGAAGCGAAGACTTTAAGCATAACCAAAACATCATCACAAGCATGCCTTCGACATCAGCATGTAGAGACTTGAATGCAATGAACAAGCAAGGCAGATGTAAGGACTCATGCGAGCTCATAGAGTGAACCCAGGTGTGTGTAGTCATCAAGTGAACTCTTTAAGGGAGGCTCTGAAATTGGTGCATGCCAAAATTTTGGAGGGTGGTTATAGTCGCTACAACACTTGGTGACACACTGGTAGAACTCCAGCTTCTCTATTTCAGTCTAGCACATGGCCTTGGTCTTTCTGAGAGTATTGAATCTTTGTGTGGGTTACTTTAGTTTCCCCAATTACCCCATGGACATACATGGTTCACATTTTTCCAACTCACTCATAAACAATCAAAAGTTTAGCTTAGATCTTAATGTTTCGAATCCCGGAATGGTAGTTTAGCTCACGAGTTTAAGATTTTCAGAGTATAAGTTTTCATCTTTGGTGTTTCTCTGCTACTAGTAGGCCTAGACAATACCCCAACGGAGTCATGAAGGAACACCCACATTGCTACACTACCATCAATCCTGGTCAGTACCCCGGTGGAGTTGCATGCTTCACCTCTCTGCGCAAGAAGCCTTTCTCTTCTTTCTCCTTTTTATTTTTCAAGAGAATTGTGCATAGTCACTTATTTATTTTTGGGGTGGAAGAGGGATCCCGACTTATTGAGCAAAGAAGAGGTTGTTCCTTCAAAGAAGCATGTAATACCTCTAACATAGGTTTGCTCATTTAGATTTTCCCCTTCTTTGTTTCTACTAGTTGGATTAGCTTAAAGACACAGAGTAGAAGGTTGACTACAGGCATGGGGCTTCCTAGTGTGGACACATGTTTATGGTTGGACCAAAGCTTCCCATATAGATGGTTCGTATTTTTCGTCAGGACTTCATCAGCCTAAGGTTGTAACTAAGCATAGAGAAAACAGACACAAGACTAGCCAAGTGTTGTAGTGTCATAAGTTTCTTCAAATTTCAACCACATACTCTATTCAAAATCTAGAACGTAGTAGTTGGAAGCACTTATTTCTGGAAACAAAAATATTAATATATCACACAAAAAAAATTAACGTGAACAAAAATAGTAAGTAGAATCAAACAAAGCGAAATCAAAGATAATCAGAAAAACAAACCAAATGAAAAAACATGCAGCAAGTTGACTATGTACATGGCACGGGCGCGGCTCGACCTACTGAAAATAATGTTTGGGGTCTTGGCCACTGGCAGGAAGGTTGTAAATCCTCCTTCCCAACGGTTGCAAATGATACGTGTGTGGGCCAAGATTCTCGTGGACCAGTGCAAGTCTAGCGGGCTCTGCTACCAGAACCTGGTGGCATTCCAGAAGACCTTCAAGTGAAGACAACACCATTTTTTCAGGTACTGTGTGCAACATGGGCTTGAATTATGGCATGTGGTAGTTGTTTTTATTACGGGAAGGGTTCAAGTTTCTAAAGTCGATGTTTAAGCGAATTTTGCCATATTTCTTACGTGCAGGATTTAAATTAGAAAACCAAGTATGATGACAAAATTTGCAAGTAATCCAAACACTTAAAATGTTAGTCAATATTTTCGGTGAAAGGAGTGCAAAAAACATGTATGTGTTACTTGTTCTTTTTTGCAATGGTTTGTCTCCTCCTTTACTTGAAATCTCATGTTGGATTTCTCGCGTGTGGCGTGTAATTAGGCCATCATCTACTCGTGCAAACCCATCCCGATACTATTCTATCAAGTGGTCAATGATTTGTGGCTGCTGTAGTGTGTAACTTGTACTGAGATTTTCAATCTTTAGATCATGGTAGGTTCCCAGGTTGCTTTGTTCGTTCGTAGTGTTGGTCCTTTGTGTGTTCTGTATGAGTGCTTCATCCTCAGCATTGTTATTTGTGCCTTCAAAATTTAGAAAGCTCAAAATCATGCATTGTCCATTGTTTTGGATGACAAAGATACACTCGGTCTTTGGGCCATCATGTGTCCCTGACTTGTCAAGGCTCATTGCCCACAACTCGTCTGTACATGGACTATTTGGTGTACTGGTACTTCTGCTACTATCATTGTTGCTACTACTAATACTATCAGAAAAACAAATTGTACAAGTTTCATTATCATCATTTGGGCAAGAAATGAGTCCCAACTACTTGTCTGATGAGGTTGGAGCTGGCCATGCAAGGTAACACTCCAATTTATATTCCAGGAGGCAGTTGCCAAACATGAGTGATGCGATGGCCAATGGTTCATTCTCACTGTTAAGGGGAGTGACATTATGTTTCATATACCTCTCAAATAATCCTCAGATTTGGTTGCATATGTCCTTGTACAAAAGCCACATGTGAGACCCATCTGTAGAAAAATATCCATATAGCTTGCTGGACCAGTCTCTGATGAGTAGCAGGCCATATGCTTCTGGTATGTCCACAACAACTATATTGATGCATTGGTGAACTCGACTATCGTGAGATAATCTAATGATCACATCTCGAAGTTCACCAATGGTGGGTACTGATGTTCTATCAAGTTGGATGATTCTCGTGGATGTTTCGCTCCATCGTGCATTGATCTTGTTAGCAATGGAGAGCGGCATGATGTTGGCTATTGCGCCAGAATCAACCAAGCAGTTGTGAACATTGTAGTTGAAAACTTCAAATGAAAGCAGGAATGGGAGGCAACCTGAGTTTGCATCTTCCATCCGGAGTGTATTGAGCACAGTATATAGTCATCCGGGAGGTGTGTTTTATCCCTTGTTGATGGAGGCCGCGATGTCTGTTGTTGTTTATCCCAATGCACGCAGCAAGATATCTCGCTGACTCTGGACTTTGGCTAACTCGAACAAACTGATGTTTGCTCGAGTTTTCTTCATGTCATCAACTATGTTGAAATCCAGAGGTGGTAGACTCACCGAGGTGTCCAAGGTGGAATGGATGTTCGTGTTGTCTGACGAAGTGTTTTGCAACTTGCTACTCAAGGATGTATTCTTATCTATCATTGTCTTCTTGGACTTGCTTTGTTTGTTACTTGGAGGAAGTTGGTGGATCATCCTTCTTTATCAATTGTCTCACTTTCTCTTTCATTTCCCCAAGTGTAGGGGGAGCCCCTTTACTTCTAATATAGTAATGACCATTTTATTTTTGGGGCTACTTCTCGGTGTTCGTCTTCAATATTACTTGCGAGCACTGATATGCATTCACCACATGCCTAGAATTTGGTGCTTCATCAAGTAAAACCTCTTCGTTATCATCAAAGTCTTCCGGCTGCTCCTGTATGTCACCATCCGCATCGAGTGTATGACTGTAGACAGAGGTAGCAACTCGCTTCCAGCCTGAAAAAAATTTATCAGGATGAAACTCTTCGTGGAAGGAACAGAAATTAGGATTAGATCATTGACCGATTTGGAACACGAGCTTCTGCGCAAATTTGGAACCAAACCGATTGTTGCTTGATGAGTTGGTTGATGAACTACTTTCCTGTCTCTCTCTGGGTGGATGATTGCTCGTGAATGTGTCAGCCTTCCATTGCTTGAGTTCGAACATTTCAGTTGTCAAGTTCTTGACAAGGTGAGTGAGGGTCTCAATATAAGTTGTTTCCTTGTCTCTACCCTTGCTCGTCGTTGCTTGGGGCTTTCTTCTCGCATCCTTGGAGTATTTAATTGATTCCTCATCCTTGATGACTCCAATGGCACACAATTCCTTTTCAATAGCAATAGCCTCTTTACATCTTTCCAAAAGTGTTGGCTTTGCATCTCCCTTGAAAAAATCCGCAATGGTGGTTGGTAGTGCAGACGTGTAATAATCAACAGTGATGGAATCATGAGGTTTGGTGTCTGCTGCAAACTTGTTCAAAATACGCATAAACATCAAATTGAATTCTTTCACTTTCTCTTTTCCCTCCATCATGAGGCTTCCCAATTCTTTGAGTAGCATGGCTGGGGGCTTGTCATCAACATGTTAGTGCTCGAATCTACCTTAGGCTGAAATAAGGTAAAACTCAAGGCTACATCAAACCACGCTCAGCCTCGTAGCTAGCCCTACGAGGAAAGGAGAGGGATCTCTTTGAGTCAATCTCGGCAAAAGGTAATCAATGAGATCAATATGACTAAATTGATAACTAATTTTAGGCTAGGTATGAAGTACAAGGAGTTTGAAATTGATTTTTTTAAGTTTTGTTAAATTCAAGGGAAAGGCAATTTTGGGTGCGGGGATGAGGCACAGTTTTTGCAGAGGTCTACTTGGGGAAAGATAGGCGATTGTTTTGATGCCTTTAAAGAGAATGAGTGGCTATATCTGACTGGTGAGATGTTAAGGAGAGCAAGAAACTTTCAAGGATTCTCCATAAACAGATGAAAACATGGAAAATCAAACAAACTTAAAGGCAGAGCATAGAAAATTATGGATTCTACCTTAACACTTCATTTGCTCAATTGAAGAAGATAAGAGAAGGAAGGTGATACACATAAACAACTTAAAAATACTAAAAGAAGCACACCATCAACACATAAAGCCACATGAATCCCAAATAGTGCTGCAAAACCCTGGTCTTTCCTTTTCCAAAAATGCAGATAAAATATGTACAATAGAGTGTCAAGCTATTCCCAAGAGTCAAACCTCTCCAACCTATGAAAATGATTGAGAAATTACATAATATAGGCAATCCAACCCATTCCCTTGCCTCTAGGGGTCGAGCTCATCATCCTAGGAGCTGTTTCAACCAACTCTAAACAAAGCACTACAATCTAG
>APFE031533232.1:39469-52390 GCA_000404065.3 Pinus taeda
GAGTGTCAAGCTATTCCCAAGAGTCCAACCTCTCCAACCTCTGAAAATGATTGAGAAATTACATAATATAGGCAAGCAAACCCATTCCCTTGCCTCTAGGGGTCGAGCTCATCATCCTAGGAGTTGTTTCAACCAACTCTAAACAAAGCACTACAATCTAGGCAGTCAAAACAAATTGCCTCTATAAGGTAGGAAACCAATTCATTCATTAAATTTTCACTCTTTGGTGAATAAATCTTCTAGAACAAGTAACTAAGTGTCAAAATAACATCATGTTTCATTAATTACATCAAGAGGAGTGGAAAAATCACATCACAAGTCAAAACTGGTCAAATTGGCTGCATTTCCTGAGCTCAAGATGAAAATTTTGCCAAAAAACCCTGTGCGCCGCGCGCCTGAGCCCTATGCGCAGCGCGCCTTTCAACCTAGTTTTGGGGCACTTCCCGGCATCCAAAGCAATCTCACGATAGCTGGTTGGAAAGCCCTGGATGTCGGCTATCCAGCCCAAGTGGAATTTTGCAATGTGGAGCTCATTTGCCCCCTCAAAATGTCATTCTCCCGGAAGTACTTCCTACTAGTGCAAAAGGTAGCAGAAAGGTGATTTTCATGGTGTTTTTGAGCCTTTTGGTCACCCAGAACTTAATGAAATGCTTTGGAAATAGCTGAGCATGTATAATTCATCATGACAAACCCAAAAATGTAGAGTTTTCGTCCAGCAAGTGTCCCAATCTTAAGAGCGCGTCGACGCGCTACGCGTTGAGCCAAAAAACCTGTTTTTAGGACAAAATTTTCAAAATGAAAAAAATTTCTCTGAATTTTCTCAAATTCAGAGTGAAGACCCTATATCATGTATTGTGCCCCACTAATGAAGCCTCGATCAAAATTTGGAGTGGATCGGGCTTTTTCCACCGTTTTAGTGCTTTGCTAAATCGCCTCTTTAGGATCTTCATTTTTGCTTTGCAAACATACATACTAGCCCAATAGTGAGTTTTCATATGACGAAGCATGTCCTTGTCTCTGTTTTCCTTCGCCAACAATTTCTCCAAATGAGTTTTCACCTGGATGAGCATAGACTCTCGATCAATCGGTGTCAAATCACTGGGTCTCCTTCGGGCCAATTCTCTATCTTCCCAGATTTTCCGCAGCTCGTAAAGTGTATGTTCATCTTCTAGTTGTTTGTTGCGCTGCTCCAAGTAGTTAATCACCCACTTAGCCATCTGCAATTTCTTTTGCGGCGAGTCATTCTCAGCCCTTTGCTCTCAGATGATCTCCTTTAGCTCCGAGCTAGGAGAGCTCACATCAACATCAATGATATCCGTGTCCCGAGCTCCTGAAGGACCCTCATCAAACATGGGCCTCTTGCCCCTATCCTGGATCTGTACCTGTGATGAAGAAGAAGGCGAGACCCCTTCCACATGATGTGGAGATAATACTCGTTGTGCTGATGAAGTCAACGAGACCCCTTCCACCCTGGGTGGAGATAGTACTCGTCGTGTAGATGAAAATAAGGCCCTGTGGCCTCGCTGGTATGTCACATATGGAGGAGCACTTATATGCTCAGTCTCAGGAATGTCTAGCTAGTGTGAAGGCGCTCCCTCATCATGAACTATCTCGGGAGGCGGCTGTAGCACTGAGAAGTAATCACGGGAGATGAAATCCTCCCAAGTAATGCCTTGTTGTTCCAACTGATGCATCACTATGATTTTGATCAACGCGTAATGATATATGCTCTTATGCTGATGTGTTGGGCTCTTCCTTTGTACTAAAGTCACCATCCTCTCTATGTTGCGACACATGAAATACGAAATGTTCATCATACGTACCGTCGTGAAATGCATCAACAAACGCACATGGTACGCATAGAGACGCGAGAATCTGCCCTCGCAACTGAAATATCGAATGATGAGTTTCATCAATGGTGCAAACTCATCCCTCAGGAATTTGAAAGGAAAAACTTTGCTCAAGTGTCTCATATACCCAGGTTTGATGTATGGCTCATAGTAGAATCTGTCTAACTGTTGGCGTTTGCTCCATTCCTCCCCTAAATTTGGTATCCCGGTGGCCTGAGCAATAGTCTCTGGTGACAAGGTGAAATTCACTCCGGCAAGGTTTACATGACCATCATGTAAATGTAGAACAAATAAACGGACTAGCTCCTGATGATGCTGAGTTTGTGAGATCATCTCACAGTATTGGAAACATGATTGACGCCGAAAACAATCCATTGCAAGTGGGCAAGCTTGCAATTGAGCCAAAGAAGTAGGCTCCTCCCTGACATGCTGACCATTATCGCCAC
Organism: Pinus taeda; assembly: GCA_000404065.3. Lineage (NCBI taxonomy): Eukaryota > Viridiplantae > Streptophyta > Pinopsida > Pinales > Pinaceae > Pinus > Pinus taeda. Next base: position 41,766 of record APFE031533232.1, read on the forward strand.
CTTTGTGATACCTCCGTGGCACATTTGGAACATTTACCTCCGGTGTAGAATCACTATTATACTCCTACTCATAGACTCACTCGGTCTCTCACATGACTTTGAAAACAAGATAGCTAGAATATATATGTTGATGTATAAATTGTGTGTACAATTGACTGTAAACTGTTCTTTAGAGCTTGCTCTAAAAATGTTGTGACCAAGGGGAAACAAATGCACAAGGGAATATTAGGAAAGGGAAAACATTAGGGAATTAGGGACTTTGGAAATAAAAACAAGGGAATTATGGAAGGAAAGGGAAATGAAAATCTTGGAATTTGGGGTTTTGGGATGTTAGGTAGGGATAATGTGTTTTTTAATAGAGGTGAGGGACTAGGATTTGAGGGATTGTAGTGTAGGATTAATAAGGGAATTAATGGGGAAAAATAATGGTGAATTTGGGAATGGGAAACAAAGGGAAAAGGGGAAAAAATCACAACCTTGGTTACACTCTGTTCAGCACTTTTTACATTCAAACCCTACAACATTTTTTCATTGACGAAGGAGGGCTTTCCAGCTTGGATTTCTAAGGCAAACATATCATGAACCCATGACATTAACCTTTAAAAAACAAGCAAAGGTAACGGATATGAGCCTACCTGCAAATTTGTGCGGAGAGGAGGCAATTTGATGCTTTTCCAAACAAGTTTCGGGCTCCAAACCCAGTGCACCGCGTGCCTCACCCAATGCGTCGCACGCCTTTGATGCGCCACACGCATGTATTTTTACACTGTGGCTTTGTGCCTAGTGTGTTGCGCGCCTCTGATGCGCCGCGCGCCTCGCCCAGTGCGTCGCGCGCCTCGAAACTACTCTAATCTTCCACTTAAACTCACAATTTCGCCTTAGAACGATCTTCTTCACTCTTGGCATGTATAATGAGTTGAAAATGTATTGAAATATCTTTATAAAGAGTCCCTTTTGATTTTTGCTTGGTCCATAACCCATTTTGTAATGTTTTGTCATTGACACTTTTTCAGGATTAATAAGCTTCTGAATTTTTGGTTTCCTCCTTAAATTTGGTTGAAATAATTATTTTCTTTGACAATTTTTTGCAGGGATAGTTATGATATGATCTGGCAAAGGAGACCAAGGCTGTGCCTGGATAATTCAAGAAGTGAATGTTTTAAAAATTTATTACAAAAATGAGATGATGACTTATCTTCAAAACAAAGTTTTGAAGAGAAGTCCTAATCTATCTGTATAATGATAAAAATTATTGAGGTAACCACCTATCGAGGACATCCCTCTGGCCTGCTGGTCTTCTTAGACTTTGCAAAACAAAATTGACTTAACCCTAGACCTAATGACCGAGAACACTTGTCATGGCCTAAAAATTTGACCTCTTCATTTTTATGAACAGACCTGAACCAGCAGAGCCAAACATGAGGGGAATGAGTGGCACAAACCATTTCGTCAGATTTATGGCATGCCTAACGAAATGCAACTGATCGAAACTGATGGGACACCTAAACATGAAATGCAAAAAAGAGCTTTGATCTCTGACTGAGGGATAGGTAGACCGACTCTAACACAACAAACGTTTAAAGGAACATACGTTTGAAACAACTCCAGTTCTGTATGGAGTTGGGTGGAAGGCTGTGATACCAAGTAGTTGTGCGACTGTCCAAGGTACGTGGAAATAATCTACATGCTACGTCGTCATAACGTACCTCATGGGTCTACAGTTGTAGGTAGAAGTTGTATATGTGGTCTTCTGCCTTCACCACGCTGTCAGGGTTAAACTTGATGTTCATTCTCTCTGCTCACTTCGACATCTTGTGCAAAATAGTCGGGAGAGTCAATGGTCCCTGAGTCATCCATTCAAGATTTGGGTCAGTCATCTCTTCATATTCTTCGTCCTCTTCCTCTCCCTCAAAGTTTGATGGTTCCGGGTCTGAGTCTATCGGTTTGTCGCCTCCTCCACCTCCTCCGCTACCTTCCCCTTTTCCTCTTATACTGGAGTTCCATCCCAAGATCACAAGAGTGCCTTGTTCATCCTCAAGGAAGATTGACAAGGACTTCTCCTTCCACCGATGATACAACAATTCATGTGGGAGTAGCTTTTGGATTCTTAGATGTGTGTGGTAGATGTTATACGCCTGGGATCAGTCCAACTTCTTTCATGAACAAGCGAGTGATGGGACATACAAAGTGAAGGTGTTGATATGAAATCTCGTGTTCAATTCTAAGAGGTCAAGAGTAACCAACTGCAGAGTCATGAGAGAGGGGGTGCGAGTTACTGCCTTGACCAGAAGGTTGATGAGTGAGTGTGAGGGGAATTTTAGCAATGTATAACTGGCTACCCTCCTTCTAGCACCAGAGATGTTGACGGTGCTATACCCGCCAACATTCAAGGGATCACCCTGGTATGAAGTCCCAACTCGACCTCACACCATTTTGTGTGGGAGTCCCATCGGGTATAATGGCTTGGTTGCCATTGTCTTAGGATTTGCCTCAACTCTTGCTTGTCATCACAAGACAGTGGTTCGCTCTGTCTTTGAGAAGTGAGGTTTGTGTGCCTCCTGAGTGCAAGTGTATTTGTGTCAATGGTTCTTTCACTGTGAGGGGAAGAAGGTGAAGGTGAGTTCCATGTTGAAAGGGATCAGTCCCAACTCGGCTAGGAACACACAACACAAAAGGACATACACAACTTCCTTTAGAGCAAACCACTTAGATCTAGCAGTCACAACATACAAGGTAAGATAACACATACAGCACTCACAGATCAATCTGAATGAGTGCAACGGTTGTTACAACAAGGTTCATCTGAAAGGTCTGTCTGATGTCTGGCAGAGCAGTTGACATGGAAGGGGCAACATTAAAATCATATACAACCCATTTTCATTAATAGTTTATGCATTACAATAAATGAATCAGTTCATATGTAGAACACAGGTTAAAGAAAAATGCATTACAAGTGTTAAAGATCAATCTTACAACAAATACAATACATGTGTGAAAAGTTGTTGGCCTATTAACAAGCTTCTGAATTAAGCGAAATTTCCAAGACAAATCGTTACACCATACATCACTAACCCCATTAGTGGGGCGTTGGAGCCAGTACTTATGCCTCAAAGAACATATTACAGTCTCTCTTGGCTATGTGGGAGGAGCTGAGGTGAAAAGTTCTTTCATGTACAAATGAGGGGGTATTTATAGCCAAGGGTGAAACTGACCCTTGTGGTTGTTCAACTACCCTCATGACCGTTTGATTTCCATGACTCTTTGACTTACATGACTCTTTGTTCAACAAGTGGGTCTCTTGAACTTCCATGTTACATCACATTGATTGACAACAAACCGAGAGTGAGGATGTGGGTGGCATGACTCGACATGACTTGACATGACAATGTTGGTACATTTGTGCTACTGCTAGAGTGCATGTCGAGCTATAGTGCTGCTAGGTGATGGATGCCTTCATGGTGTATCATAGCTTCACCTCCACATGGTGAAGTGTGTGGAGTCTTCAATGGTCCTTGGTTCGCTTGATGAAGCTTTAGCATATTGTTCCTTACTTGCATGTTGGAAGAATTGACAGGCTCATCTGTTCGCGAAGGTGCTTGTTCGTTGCGTTCGCCCGCTTCTCATGGTTCCTTCGTCCCTATGTTGGTAAACCTGTCATTCTGCATGTGCTCTCTTCGTTCATCCCATTCGTCGTCTTGCAATTTTCGTTGGTGTAACTGTACCTACAGTCACTCATGACAAGACGACATCAAATCCAAAACCTCCTAGTCTACCATGATACATGATCATTTGGGTGCGGGTGACCGAGAGAGGAAGCAAGGTTGTGATGCAGGATGATGGCGTCGGGAAACTACTGATGAAAATTGTGCAAGAGTCATTGAGAGATGGAGATAGGTGATCTGAGTCGACAGTGACTGTCACAAGGTCTGACTCAACTAATAAGAAAAATTGCATAAATTTTGGGAGAAACAGTCGAGGGCGCTGGAAGGTAAGGTAGGCATGCCCTACACATTTTTTAGAACAAACAGACAGTAGGGTTGGATAACTTGATTTGCGCAATTCTCTAGAGGAACGGGTCGGGTTTCATGAAGGGTCAACAGGCAAACATTGCGCAGTTTTTCTAAGGAATTGTCTGGGTCACTCACAGCCAAACCTGTGTAATACACAAAGGGAACTTCCAGTTGGTTGTTGGTTCACTGGCAGCCAGAACTATGCTATTCCTGGAGGGAACTACCAATTCGTTTCCTGGGAGACTCGCAGCAGAAACTGCACAATTCCAAGAGGGAAATAGCAGTCTACTGATAGGGGCCGCTGGCAAGAAAACTGCACTAAGGTCGGGAGGCTGGCCTGATGATCATCTTTGCACATTTTTTTATCTGAGATGACTGATGGTTAGCAGAAGGATTACTCATGAACACGTCACAATTTCGGAGATGAACATTTGGTTTACTATCGTGATGACTGACTCATAAAACTGCGCAATTTTCTGAGGGAAATAAGGACAGGAACTTGGTGTCTGTCTGGCCAGTCCGCACAATTTCCTCAATCAGTGGAACGGGAGAGGTCAGTGGCCTCTATGCAGTTTTGAGGGGAGTCATTTCCGGGGTGACTGTCAAGTCTGACTATCCAGGTGACCAGCACGAGAGTTGATTAGATTGCTTGCGAGTAGCGCAACTTGAAAACACTAGCTTGGTGCTTCTGCACTGTTCTTTTTGACAGTTGATCGATTCGATGGAAGGGTGATGGTTTGGCTTTCAAAGGGGATTCAGGTCATCAAAACCTTCAACAAAAATGGCTTAGTGTGTGAACAATTAGAATATGCATAGGTGATCATACAACACACACTCGCATGACTTGGCGACGAAACGACCAAACCATCCAGACACATATGTTCAACAAGACTGAACGACAGTGTAAGAGACAAGCGCAACACTCATGATTTCTCGTTCATTGATCGAGATGATGCTTGCACAACAGTGAGAGTGACTTTGTGTTTGAGTGCGACAAATGCTTTCATAGCGAATACAACAAGCACATATAGAGCGAAGACTTTAAGCATAACCAGAACATGGTTGCAAGCATGACTTAGACATCAGCATGCAGAGACTTGAATGCAATGAACAAGCAAGGTAGATGTAAGGACTCATGCGAGCTCACAGAGTGAACCCGAGTGTGTGCAGTCATCAAGTGAACTCTTCAAGAGAGGCTTCGAAATTCGTGCAGGCTAGAATTTTGGACGGTGGTTGTAGCTGCTACAACTAGTTTATAAAATTCATAATGCATTGGGTTTATTCATCCCTTGTATTTATAATATTAATAATCTCTTGGATTTATAATAATAATAATCCCTTCAATTTATTAAACCCCAATATTAAGGGTTTAATCCGTTAGGTTTATAATGTTTATCCCTTTAGTTTATTTATTCTTTGGGTTTATAATACTAACAATCTCTAAGGTTTATTGGTCACTTGGGTTTATAATAATAACAATATCTAACGTTTATTGATCGCTTGGGTTTGTAATATTAATAATCATGTGAGTTTATCAATATTTTGTTTCCAGAATATTAATTCCTAGGCTCTATTAATCTCTTGTGTTTGTAATATTGATCCCTTCTGCTTCTTTATCCCTTAGGTTTTTAATATTTATCCCTTGGGTTTACTAATTCCTTGGGTTTGTAATATTAAATGGTTGGGTTTATTAGTTCCTTGGGTTTATAATATTCATAACCCCTTTGGTTTATTAATCCATTGAGTTGCTAATTCTTAGGGTTTATTAATCCTTTGAGTTTAAAATATTAATTGTTAGGGTTTATTAATTCAACCATGTTTATTTTACTATTTTTAATATTTATCTTGGGGTTTTTATACCTTGCGTTTATAATATTAGTCCTTTGGGTTTAATATTATTCCCTTAGGTTCATAATCCCTTGGGGTGTTAGTATCAATCTCTTCGGTTTATTGTTCCTTTGGGTTTATAATATCAATGCTTGGATTTATTATTTCCTGGTCAACCATAGTTTATTATGATGTGAACCATGGTCAACCATGGTCCAATATGGAATTGTGATAAGGATTGTATCAATATGAAAATAAACATGATTGGAAAATCAACGATGGTCAATCATGTTTATTTTAGCGTTTATAATATCTATCTTTGTGTTTATATACGTTAGGTTTATAATATTAGTCCATTGGGTTTAGTATTATTCCCTCCAGTTCATAATCCCTTGCGGTTTTAATATTAATCCCTTGGGTTTATTATTCTTTTGGGTTTATAATATTAATCCCTTGGGTTTATTATTCCCTTATATATATAATATCAATCATGGTAAATCATTGTCAATCATAGCCAACCGTCGTCAACCATGGTTGAATATCGCATTGTGACAAGGATTGTCTCACCATGAAAATAAACCATGTTTATTTTAGTGTTTGTAATATTTATATTAGAGTTTACCAATGTTGGGTTTATAATATTAGTCCCTTGGGTTTAATATTATTCCCTTGGGTTCATAATCCCATGGGGTTTTAGTATTAATCCCTTGGGTTTATGTTTCCCTTGGGTTCATAATATGAATACCTAGGGTTTATTATTAACATAGGTTTATAATATCAATCATGGTCAACCATGGTCAACCATAACCAACCATGGTCAATTGTGGTCAATCATCGTCCGATATCGCATTATGAAAAAAATTATCTCCATTTAAAAATCATCGACAATCATGGAAAATCATGGTCAACCATGGTTGATGATGGTCAACCATGCTTGATGATGGTCAACCATGTTTTATAAAATCAAACATGGCTAACCATGGTCAATCATGGTCAAACATGTTTGAATGTTGCATTGTGAGAAAGATTGTCTCGATATGAAAATCAACCATGATCAACCATGGTCCAACATCACACTGTGACAAATATTGTCTCGATATGAAAATTAACCATGGTTAACCATGGTCCAACATGGAATTATGATAAGGATTGTCTCATTGTGAAAATCAACTATGGTCAATAATGTTTACTTTAATGTTTATAGTATTTATCTTAGGGTTTATATATGTTGGGTTTATAATATTAGTCCCTTGGGTTTAATCTTGTTCCATTGGGTTCATAATCCCTCGAAGTTTTAGTATTAATCCCTTGGGTTTATAATATCAATCCATTAGGTTTATAATATTAATGATGGTAAACCATGGTCAATCATCCTTGGTCAAACCATATGGATATGGAAATCAACTATGGACAACCATGGTCCAATGTTGTGTTCTAATAAAGGTTGTCTCGATATGAAAATCAATCATGGTCAATCACGGTTAACAATGGTCCAACATTGCATTGTGACAAGGATTGTCTCTATATGGAAACCAACCATAGTCAACCATGTTTATTTTAGTATTTTTAATATTTATCTTAGGTTTTTTATAGCTTGGGTTTATAATATTAGTCCCTTGGGTTTAATATTATTCCCTTAGGTTCATAATCCCATTGGATTTTAGCATTAATCCATTGGGTTTATTGTTCCTTTGGGTTTATAATATCAATCACATGGGTTTATTATTCCCCAGTCAACCATGGTTTATTATGATGTCAACCATGGTCAACCATGGTCCAACATGGAATTGTGATAAGGATTGCCTCAATATGAAAATCAACAATGGTCAATCATATTTATTTTATTGTTTATAATATTTATCTTAGGGTTTATATATGTTGGGTTTATAATATTAGTCCCTTGGGTTTAATATTATTCCCTTGGGTTTATAATATGAATCCATTGTGTTTATCATATTAATCATTGTCAACCATGCTCAATCATAACCAACCATGTTTAACCATAGTCAAACAAGGTTGGATATGAAATCAAGCATGGTCAACCATGGTTTAATGTTGCGTCCAACAAAGATTGTCTCAATATGAAAATCAATCATGGTTGACCATGGTCCAACGTTGCATTGTGACAAGGATTGTCTCTATATGGAAATAAACCATAGTCAACCATGTTTATTTTAGGGTTTGTAATATTGATGTTAGGGTTTATATACCTTGGGTTTATAATTTGTATCCCTTAGGTTATTATTCCCTTGGGTTTATAGTATAAATTCATTTGGTTTATTGATCTTAGGGTTCATATTCCTAAGGTTTAATGTTGTTCAACAATGTTTGAACATAATAAACATCGGTCAACCATGGTCCAATGTTGCATTGTGACAAGGATTATCTCAATATGAAAATAAACTGTGCTCAACCATGCATATTTTAGTATTTTTAATATTTATCTTAGGGTTTTTATACCTTGGGTTTATAATATTAGTCCCTTGGGTTTATAATATTATTCCCTTGGGTTTAATATTATTCCCTTAGGTTCATAATCCCTTAGGGTTTTAGTATTAATCCCTTGGGTTTATTATTCCTTTGGGTTTATAATATCAATCGCTTGGGTTTATTATTCCCTTAGGTTTATAATATCAATCATGGTCAGCCATTGTCAACCATGGTTAATCATGGGGTTTTAGTATTAATATCTTGGGTTTATAATATCAATCATGGTCAACCATAACTAACCATGGTCAACTATGGTGGGATGTCACATTGTGACAAAAAATTTCTCCATATAAAAATCATGGACAATCATTGTCAACCATCGTCAACCATGGTTGATCAAGGTGAAACATGTTTTATAGAACCAAACATGGTCTATCATGGTCAATGGTGGTCAACCATGGTTAATTGTGGCTATTTAGTATCAATCCCAATGGTTTTTTATTCCTTTAGATCAAACATTGTGAATTATAATCAACCATGGTCAACTAATGACAATGCTCAAATGTCGCTTTGTGACAAAGATTGTCTCAATATGAAAATCAACCATGGCTAACCACAGTGATCCATGGTCCAATGTCACATTGTGACAAAGAATTAATTATTAGTATTATGATATAAAGATGAATTTATTATTATTTTTATTATTATTATTATTATTTTTATTTAATAAAAAGCATTATTATTGATTTAACCAATATTAAACTACTTACTATTATTTATTATCATTTTATTATTATAACTATTAAATTAAAACTAAAATAAATATTTTATTTTATTCTAAAAAATAATATTTATTTTCTAATAAAATAATTTATTATTTATTTATATTTTATAAAAATGATAATAAATTATATATATATGTGTTCAAGAGAGAAATGAGCCTTATAGGTATATCAACAACATTTACTAAAATAATTATTGTTATTATTAATTATTATTGTTATGAATATTATTTATTGATTAATTAAATTATATATTAATTATTATATATTGAATATAATAATCATTAAATACATAATAACATAGTTGTTATTATTTATATAGTTATTAATAATCATAAATAGTTGGTCTTTAAAAAATACACATAGTTATTATTAATGTGGTTGATATACGCCTATCCGGGTATATGTACATTAGAAAATGTGGTTGTATATATGCTTCATATACGCCTATCAGTGTATATCAACCACATTGGTAAATGTGATTGTGCTAGTTATAGAAGGAGAAACACTTCATAGAAACAAAAACAATTGAAACGAGAAAAGCACGTAGAAATAATTGGAAATTTATAAAGTTCATTTCCTTTTTTATTTTCTCATATAATTCTTTCAAGTGTGCCCCTTTTTTCCCAAATAAATATTTTGAAAGGGATAAAACCTATTTATAAGGGAAGAAAGACATATTAAAAAAAAATTATCGAGTTAAAAAACAAGGCAGAAAAACGCGTTGAAATAAAAGGAAAGAGAAATTAACAATGTTTTTCCTTTTTTTTTCCCTCAGTTAAACTTTTAGAAGGAACTATTATTTTGGGCAAAATATTTAAAATTTCTTGAGATAAAAAAGAGAAGAATACTTGAAATTTCTTTACTCCGTCAAAAGGATAATTGGAAAAAATTATTGCCATTTTTCTTCTTGGCAATTTTTTTATAATACATTGGCAATTGGCATTATGATTATAATACATTTTCTTATTTCATATTTTCATAACACTTTCCCATTTTGTATCTTACTATCATAACTTGTTTTTGAAAATTTTCAAACAATATTTCCCAAATTACTCACCATTTCTATGCCATATTTTGTTGGTACATATTTCTCTTTTGCTTTCATTGTTTTATTTTATTGTTTGTAAAATTTCCCAATCATGCTTTTAAAGTTGAATAGAATTAAATTAATTTAAAAAAATAAAAAATTACATAACTTAAAAGAAATAAAATGCATTTAAAATATGGTGATTAAATTATAATTGATTGTTAATGAATTGAATATTTTTTTATCTATTTGTTTTACTACAAATTTGTTATGAATTATTGGCTTCACAAATTTGAGATTGCATAGATATAAGGCATCATTCATAGTCTTTCACCTTTGCAATGTGAATCCTCAACTCAACTTATTTGTTAATGAAGCCTTGTCACCTACTTTTCTTTTGTAATTAAGCATTTAGGAAGTTCATAAATGTTATTATTTTCTATAAAGACATTGCAATGGCGCAAAAGAAATTATTATTAGAGGTGATGTTCCCTAGTTCTACATACAAATAGGAAGATGCACGAGTAGAGTTACTTCCCAGTCTAT
>APFE031533232.1:72718-97563 GCA_000404065.3 Pinus taeda
ATATATAGAAAGGAGGTATTTTCATTTGTATCATCAAAGAATCATTCATTTGTGTAATGTAAAGAAGGTTGCCCCCTCGAAGAGGCTGAATTCTAAGGCGTTGATCTATCTTTTCTATCTTTTTGTGAGTTGGTTTCATAGCAATAATTTTTGGGATTTCAGGATTGGGGTGGTTGTGATGTTTCTATCATGTACGAGGGTATGGAACTAGCATTTAATCATGACCCTAGTAAAAGTTTACCCATCACTTAAAGAAAATATGCATTTGACATGATTTTTTTGTCTTATTTTAATGCTTAGAATGTGATATTGATGATTTTGATGATATGCACGTATTTTTGTAGCATGTTTTTATTGGAGCTTGGGACTTAACACTTGCTCAATTATTTATGAATCTGTATCTATATTCTAAACCTCATTTTCATTTGGAGAAAGTAAAATTTTATATTCCATTCAAAATCCAGTAGACTTAATAATTTTTGGGATTTTAGGATTGGGGTGGTTGCGATGTTTCTATCATGTATGAGGGTATGGAACTAGCATTTGATCATGACCCTAGTAAAAGTGTACCTATCACTTAAATAAAATCTGCATTTGACATGATTTTTTTGTCTTATTTTAATGCTTATAGTGTGATAATTATGATTTTGATGATATGCAGGTATTTTTTAGCATGTTTTTATTGGACCTTGGGTTTTAACACTTGCTCAATTATTGGACCTTGGGTTTTAACACAACATTTGTCCCAAAGTAAAGTAGTGTTGTTGCTAACTCCATCAGCCATCAATTCTCCACTCACATATAATTCTAAGGATTTGCTACTCCCAGGTATGGACATACTATCATTCTCATGCTATGAGGAAGGATAATTAACTACTGAGCAAATAAGGTAAAAATGTGGAAGGAGAATTAACTACTGAGAAAATAAGGTAAAAATGTGGAAGGAGAATTAACTACTGAGCAAATAAGGAAAAAATGTGGAACACTGCCTCTTCGTGAGAAGGTGTTCTCCACAAAGCCTAGTCTCTCCCTCAACATCTCAATCTTACCCTTTAATAGAGGCTTAGTCAAAATGTGTACAACTTGCAAAATCAAGGGAACATGCTTAAGAACCATTGCTCCGTTCTTGAACTTATCTTCCAAGAAATGGTACCAAATGTCGATATGCTTAGAGTCATCATGAAGTGCTAGATTTGTAGAGAGTTGAGCAACTTTGATTGTCACAATATGTAAAACCATCGACTCCAACACATGCATATCATTGGTGCTTGCTTCCAACTGATCTAAGATATCATACTTGGGACCCCAAGTTGAAACAAAACCTTGAAGTGCTCTTCCTAGCATTAGTATCACCTTGCTATTTTCAATCCACAAAGCTATGCAACATAAGTTTTCCATCCTCAACATACCTTAATGGATAATGAAATGTGCCCTTCAAATAGTGAAGAAAATGATTTGTATTAGTTGAGTGAATTTTCCTTGAATTGGCTCAATGTATTTATTACAAATTAAAAAGAAAATATGAGGTTGGTTATTCACCAAATACATAAGGTAACCTCTCTTTCTGAGAATATTCGTCCAATGAATCTAACATTGTCCTTTTATCTGCTCTTTTTAGCCACATGCTTCATCTTCTACAACCACCTAGATTCAATCATTGTTTCCAATCATTACCTTTCATATCTTGTGGTTTTTCATGAGGAGGATGACTCACTTGAAAATAAGTCTTTGGAGCTCCAACCTTCTCTTGTGCCTTGTGCAATGTGTGGGTGTGCCATGCATGCTCTTTGTTTGCATTGAAACTTTTTTTTATCTAAATATGATTTCCCTCAAATCTATCGAGAATAATTTGGAACAACAATTGTCTCTCCTCAAACTTCCCAAGATGCCCCTTAGACTTAGAGAACAAAGCCTTCTCATCAAATTTCATGTTTCGACTCCCTATTGTCTTGTTGTTTTTAACAAAAAGTATATTTTTTGAACTTTGAAGGACTCCATATAGCCAACAATCCTTTTACCATGAGTTAATGCTTCAAGAGAGGTAATTCTCCGTATTGGCGATTAGCTTTTCTGTGCCAAAGCTAGCAAAGTATTGCCTAGGAAAATATTACTAAAAATGGCTTTAAAGAAGACATTAAACTATTTTTCCATAGAGGCTAAAGAAATTTTAAATTTATGGCATCAAAGGCAGAGTTCAAGGGTAATGTCCCTAATTTTGGTGGCTAGGGGTTGTTACAAACATCTAGTGATGCACCCTAGGTGATGGTCTTGAGTGCACCCACATGCATGGATAATGCTTCCAGAAATAGTGTGCTCAGCTAGAGAAGAATAGGTCATTGCATGCATGCACTGAGCCTCTGAACTATAGACAAACTAATGCACGACCTTCGGATATATGCCTCGCAACATGCACTTTTTTTATAGATAGTTGGTCCTTCTCTAAATCTAAAACAGGAAATTAACTAATGATGGTGCATGCATGCATGCATGCTTATGCCCCCTACAAACTTATCTACATAACAATAACACTCCTCCTAAAACAAACTATTGTTATGCCTAACTTCATTTGTTATCAATTTCGTAAACATATATCGAGCCATGGATCTATTGTTACAATTGCACTATGAAGAAGGAGAATCAACTACTGAGCAAACAAGGTAAGAATATAACACCTGGGATTTGATATTTTAATTGTAGCTTGCCCTGTTTTTTCTTGTTGTCAACTTGGGACTAACAAGAATTTAACTCACTTCAAGCAACCAAAAATTTGAAAGTTTGGGAAATTCTAGTTATTGATTACATGCTTATTTCTACACCTTATCTAGTTTTGATTGTCAATTCTGTGTTTATTTTCTTGATACCTTTTTAGTACTTTCCCCTTTACTATAAAGTGGTCCTTTACAAAGCAAGTTTCAAGTAAGTATTATTTCAAGAATTGAAAAGCTTCATTACCTTATGGATTCCTTAAGTTTCATTGTTATATCTTGTTTTCCATTATCTTGGTATTTATTTGGATAAAGTTCAAGCGCTATTACGGTCCACAAACGACAAGCTTTTTCCTTATGATGTTTTATAACAACTTGACTATACCTAGTATTTACAATGGATCCATGAGTTGTGCTCATACCCTCCAGTTTATTATATTTGCATCAAAACATTTGTTGAAGGTTATGTAACTTTATTGACTAGTTAGAGTTAGTTGTTGGCCTCATTGAACATGTTTGTAAGTCAAAAGAAAAAATAAAAAATAAAATTATGAATGCCCAAGGCATTATGTGCCTTATTTCTCACCATCATGTGCTTCTTTTGGTTGAACCTTTTGATATTTTTTGGAAGTATTGATTTCACTGGTTGGTTGAACCCCTGTTAATAATAATATTTACCATTTAAAATTTTGTTAATTTAGGTATATTAACATTTTTCTGGATGTGTGTCTGCCTTGCTATGTTCTTGTTCTATTATATTTTGAATACTTTGAGATGTGTATCCTGCACTTTTGAATCTTTTCTTGACCCTATTTGCGATAATTTCATTTGGGAAAGCTAGTTCACCTACGAGGCCTGCTCCATCACTTCTGAGTTTTATGTCCATAACATAGGGTTGTATTCAATGTTAGTGATCAAGTTTCACTTATGGGATAAGCAACGCCTTGTGATTTTTGGTTGGAAATTGTGTTCTAAAGGAGTTTAAAGTTCTCTCCTCTTTGGTCTCAGCATTCTTCCTCTTAGGTTGGCCAACCTTCTTTCTCGTTTAAGATATTCTATTAACCTCTTCATTGGCTTGACTTAAATTCTCCTTACTGTTGTGTTACTAGGTTCTCTCTCATCTGTGTATTTCTTCTCTTTCCTCTAGCATGTTCTGGCTTCAAAGAATCCAAGTCACATAGGTATCTGGGGAGTTGTATTTTTCCAATCTCCTCTAATCCTTGCGGAGTCAAACGTTTTCAAGCTTTTTCTTGAGCCTTCCCTTTCTGCATGGGCTCTCACTCTATGATAGTCCTGTTGGTGCTAAAATCATTCTCCTTCCATCCCTATCTCACTTATGACAACTCTGATCTACATATGGTTAATTAGAAATTGTTAGTTTAGGTGTGGTAATTTTGGAGGGATCCATTATTTACTGCCAAAACCTTCCTATGTATGAATATCTATGTATGGTTAACTGGAAGTTGTTAGTTTATGGGTGGAAATTTTCAATTCCAATGGAATCTTTGAGTTTAATTAATTAAAACATTAACAAAATTTCAATAATCCAATTATATACGGTTGTAATGTATCAATCCCTTACAAACATACCTATTCTAAGTTAGTCAACTTAAGACTTAACACATGGTCCATGTTGACATCCAATCACTCTCAATCATAACTTCCAAATGTAATGGTCTCAAATGGACTTAGTAAGTCATGTGAGATATATATATCAAAGACTTAAATGCAAAGAGAGGGCGAGTAATTAGAGATAAAATAATGAAAATGTAGGGAAGGTTGAGAAGGAGTGAGGAATGACAAATAACTTCAACAAATATTATAATATTTTCTCATGGATGGTAAGTGTTTGCTGAAGGTGTCCATGTGGTCCAAAATGAGAGAACCTAAAGAAAATTTGCCCCACGCACTTGCGAGGGCCTAAAGAGAATGATATAAATCTTATGGTATTGTTTTTATAGGCGTTGAGAAAAAGGGTTTGGGTTTCATTGTAAATTTGAACATTAGGATTAGGGTTGGATAGAGAAGACACTAGTCGTGGATATCATATACTATAATTTCCTATTTAATGTTGTATGATATTTGTTCATCCGCAAAATGATCTTATGGAAACACGTTCTTGAAATGAAATTGGTGGCATCCAACCTACACTAATTTTTCAAGTTTTTTGTGAAAACACTTGTAGCAAATTTTAATGATGCGACTACTATTGAATTCAAAGTGCGTAACATATTTTAAGAGGAAGACTATTCCTTGTGAGATTTTGGTTACCATTTGTTTTCTTTTAAAAGTGAGTGTTTTATATTTGTTAATTTCTATGAGTATTTAGGATTTATTATTATTTTTATATTAAAATTATTAAAAATATTTTAATGTAGCTAATAATTTTAGTTTTCACATTAAGAAGCATATAGATAAAAGTTATTAATACTAATATTAATATACTTGATATAAGTGTATTAGGGCATATCAATCATTTAGTGAAACCATGTGCCAAAAATATCACGAACCTCACCAACCTTATTCAAGAAAAAGAATAAGATACCTTGACTCCTTGAAACTTTACAACATATTAAAATATCACAAAACGTAGTCACAAAATTATTGTTGGTGGGGGCCTATAATAATACCCTAATCGTTAATATCTCTGATAACAATTGTTTTATGTTTTTAATTCATTTACAAATCCTTCACATGACCTCATGCTAAGTTAGTGATTTAATTGGGGTAAAACAACCCTCTCCCTCTTGCACTATAAAAATAAAGGGCCTTATAAATCATGAGTTTTTATCGAAGATGGGATTTGCAGCGCAACAAAGATCGTATCTCTACCTATTCTTCTTTTATTTTTGGGTTGAGGAGGTGACAATAGACAGATTTTTCTTGCAGGTCTTTTCTCATCATCAGTGGTGACCTCAGGGAGAGGGGGGAGGGAAGTTTCAGATCGAGCGGGTGTTCAAGTCATTCAAAGAGATGGAAGGGGAGAAGCCCAAGAATGGTAACATGTGGAATATAGTGAAGCCATTTGTCAATGGAGGAGCTTATGGTATGCTGGTATGCTTGCAAGCTGTGTCATCTAGGTCGTGGACATGATCAAGGTGTTTCCCATATCTCTTGGATTTTTGGGCCTTTTTCTTGCTTTACATTCATCCTTCAAATCCATTGAGGAAGAGATTAATCCTTCACCCCAAACTTATGTTATTTTTATTTTGAAAGTGCTCAAATCTAGCCCAATATATTATGGATACAAAATCCCAAAATATTATGGATACAGAATTGTATGTAAATATATTGAAGAAAAAAAACTCTTGTTTTTGTATATGCATGCACTCTAGCTTTTGTTTAAGCCCCAAATCATAGAAATGTGACCTAATCTTATTAATAACTAATTTTTAGTGTTATTTTATGTTGGGATGTAATGGCTAATTTGAATTGACCAAAGTTGTTGCAAGTGCGTATTCAGTTGGGTCAAGGTTCGGGTTATAATGTGGCAAAGAACATGTTGAGGGATAAGGGGTTTGGTGTTTTTTACCAGGTTAGTTTCCATTTTATGTTAATCCATGACAGTTACTTATTTTGTTCATATTGTTGTGGTGCATGTCCTACAGCTTGATGTGATGCATTATTCCTCATGGGTTCTAATATCCATAAAGAGCTGATCTTGCTTTGTGGTCCCTTCATTGCAATGATTGTCTTTGATTCCTACCAAGTTGCGAGCACATTAAGAAGTGATGTAGCATATTCCTATTTGAGGAGACTCACCAATTTTGTTCAGATGTTAAGGTGCCATGTTCTCGTAAGGGTAAACCTACTTATCAATCTATTTAAACCCGCACAATACACATGTCGGCTTCATCTTATGCTTGTTGTGGGGAAAATGTTGTTATAGTGGAAACCCCAAATCACATTTATTTGGGTTGACCCTAATTTGAAGGGTACATTTATAAAGGTTTTGCATAGTACATATATACAGAATCTATCGGTTTCTGCATAAATTTCCTGAGAGAGACTTCCTAACACAACAAGCAGAATAATTTTTGTTGTCGAAGATATTTACTGTTGCTAGTTCTTTTTCAGAACTAACAAAAACTATAGACAATCTAAAATGCCTCCTTTTTGGTCTATCAATACGGTATCCATTTAAATAGACACCAACATAGGTTAACAAAAGATTATTAACATAGTTTCAACGAAATATTGTGCGTAGAGAGAGCCATGGTTATATATTTGGTCTAGTCAAAAATGGATTGATATCTTCCTCAATGTGGACTTCAATCTTGTTTTTCACTTCTTCAATGAGTTCATGGGGTTCTTGGATGCTCCTATGACAGTTTGAAACTGCCAACTCCAACGCCATCAGCTTTATCCCCATGACCCCCATTTCTTTGTTCAGTTCTTTCAAGCACTTCTTGTTTCTGATTTCTCTCTTCCAATTTATAAATGCATACAAAAACGAATTGAGCATACACCTCACCTTGGGGGATGCATCCCTATGGAACATTGCTTCTTAGAGATTGAGACCCAGCAAAGGGATTCATCCTCTACTCAACAATTTCTTTTCTAACACTTTCAATGGTCACACATCATTATGCAAATCTTGCATAGAACTAGCATGAAACAACCAATGGATGATAGTTGATTAGTGTAAGAGAAGAAACCTTCCCTAATTTCCAAATAATATTACCTCCTTTGTCTTCCTGGGGTTATGAAAACTTTCAATTATGGAGGGATAGTATAACAGATGGCATAATGAAATTTTCTTTTAACACTTTCTTTTAAACTATTGTCGTATCATAACCTCCTCCTGCTCTACGGCTTCCATTTTATACTAATGTATTTTTCATAATTACATTATGAACGTCAAACATAGGGCAAAGAAAACTAGCCCAGATAGTTAACTATCCATAGCAACGCCTTGGTCTTAGGTTCCTCACTAGGAATTCTACAACTTGCATCAAATTTACATCATAAACATCACATGTTTCTTTCTATACAAGCCCATATGGGTTGGCACCCAAACAAATTATCTATATAAGCCCATCTGAGTTGGCACCCAAGAGAACATCTATGTACATGATACATACACATCAGCCTATGTGCATAGTGCACATAGAAAAATGTGTATTAAAGAGGAAATTTTCATAGCACTGCAATGGCTATCTGCATTGCCTATGTATGATAATGGTTTTCATCCGTACATTATATTTAAGACGTCCACATCTGCCTAATTTTCCAGCTATTATAATATATTTACATGGTATCTACACATCAGTCTATATATAGAATAGGGGAAACGAAATAGGGTGTACAAGAAGAATTTTTTGCACTGGTGTAGTTTATTTATTCATGCCTAAGATTTATTTCTTCATAGCTACCATTTATATGACTATATATGTTGTCTATGTATGGTGGCAGTTTTCATATGTACATTATATTTAGGAGGCCCACATCTACCTATTATTTCTAGCAACATTATCAAAATTTACAATTGGGGGCTTGTTTACATACAGGAAACCTTCCTAATTTGGAAACCGTATGGAAACTCTTGGGAAACTCTTGGAAACATTTCCTAGGATTAATTTTCCCGGTAGATCCCAGCATGAAAATATCATTTATGTATGGTAAAATCAATTTTTATATTCTTGATTGATAAAATTAAAGAAATCAAATCAAATCATAAAGAAGAGCAATTAAAAACTAAAAATGGCATATCCTACCCATATATTGTTTTCACACTATGTATATAAAAAAATTCTTCTGACATACTATATATAGCTATGTTTCTTTTCCATTGCCTTAATTTTTTGAAATGCCATTTCCGAAGCCTGTACCATTTCTTAAAACTTGTACTTGTCTCTCTACTCTAGGTGCCATTGATTGCCAGGATTAGAATGCTTGAGATGAACACTTCAAAATAGTTTGTATTCTGAATTTTTCTTTAGTTTTTAGTTTCTATATTGTGCCACTTCCCCATTTCATGAAATATTGAAATTTCTACTTTTCAAACATGCACTGGTTTGGAAACCCTCCCAATTTTCGAGATCCTAGGTGGCACAGGCATGTGGTGTGTACCCATTCCAAGTAGTTATATGTATGTTTCAACTTATATGCAAATATTGTATGATTTAAATGTTATAGTTAGTGAGAGTTAATATGATGCAAAATTGAAAATGTCAAGGTTGTGTGCTTGGAATATCAATCCATGTGTGTGTGATATAAAGAGGTGTTTGTTCATCAACACTATTAAAGGGGTGGGAATGAGATAAGAAAGTAAATCTTTGTCATAAGGGTGGTTTCTCTAACTAAATTTTATCTGGGGTTTTGATTGTGATTGTAAACCTGCAATAAAATGAAGATAAACAAGCCAAACTAAAAGCTATGGAGTTGGAGGTTGTGTCCCTTTCTGAAAACGAGAAAAATTTCAAGATTCATAAACAAGAACTATGTCATTAAATAGAGACAAGACTGAAGGAGATTGAGGATGAGAAAAAGAGAACTCATGAAATGAAAGAATGGTTTGCCAGAGAGGTAAGAGAACTTGTGAAATGCAACAAATATTATTTTTCTTGAAGTGCAAGGTTGACTTGAAGTGTGAACACATCTAAATGAAAGTAGTATGCTTTTCCTGTTTAGAAATTTTTGGGTGATGCTAAATTTACATGTTATAATACTGTACATATAGTTCATATGTCATTTTTATATAAACCTATATTAAATATATTGATATGTATGCTTAACAATTAGAAGTTTTCTAACTACCTCTATTATTTGCATAATTTTCATTAAAGGTGTGTCTTGTTATGGAAATACTGTATATTCTTAGTCTATCTATGTTCAATGTTGATTATTTTGGTCTTTGCTTCTATGTTATTAATTTTCTGGAGATTTTTCTTTGTTGCTTCATCTCCCTAAGTGTATCCTGGTAAAGGATATTGAAGCACAACTTGAGGCCAAATTGAAAGGGAAATGATTACAGACTAAAAAAAACTAGAAGAACAACTTTAAATCAGGATCAAAGAACAAATACAAAAAGCAAAGGAGGAGGGACTGCAATATCTGGAAAAACTTAAAGGAAAAGAACATATGTACTATCTACTATTTGCAATATATAATAGGGATTTTTATTTGTTATGTTGTGCAGTCTCAAGGCTTTGGCTAATTTTACATGTAATGTAGGTAAAGAATCTCAAAGCATAGCTAGACGCAAAAGTGAAAGAGCAACAATCACTGCCAGACAGTGTCTAAGAAACCCCCAACAGTCCATCAATTACTAGTTTCAGAACTTGCGACATATGATGCACTGTTAGAGGGGTTTGGCAATGAAGGGAGAGCTGAGGAGGCCAAAAATATATTTTTATGTTCTTGTGAAATGGTTGTTTGACGGAGGAGCCTCAAGGTTAGTTTAAACAGTCAGAATCTTATATGGTTTTTTGGATGTTTGCTTCCTCAAAGATCTAACTATTGGTCTTATAGAACTAGTAATTACCTTTCCATCCTTGTTTTGTAAGCCATTTATAAACATTGTCACAACATCAGTAATCTTACATTGCAAGAATTCATCATTCTCTTGGGAGTCTTTGAATTTTTTTCATCACAATCTCTAGACATACTTTCTTTGTGATGGGTGAATTAAATTTGCACATTCAACACTGTCAGATTTGTTGCCAAAACTATTGGTATCTCTTTATATCAGGGTACTCATCTCTATCCATGAGCAGCTGATTATTGTAAGAACTTGTGCATATGTTTCTTTGAGCAACATGCACTTTGTTTTGGGTTAATTTGACCTTTAGCTTACTTTCTTTGGGGAAATCTTCTATGAGAACTGACATGCCACTGACAAATATTTGGGATGACTGGGCATTGAATGCCATGAATCTAGAATCATTGCATAGAAAAAGAGCTTCTAAGCATGAAATTGATTGAGGAATGGTAATAGAAATAAGTTAAGCATTCAAGTTGTAAAATCTATGAAATCACTTGATTAGTTGATAATAAAGGCTAGTAGCATGGAATCATTTTTTTCTTTTAGTTAAGAGTGTTTTTATACTAACAAGCCACTTCCCAAAATTTCTTCATTCGGTTACTTTTCTCTAGCTTTGATGCAATCTTATCATATATTTTAATTTTAATAAACGATCTCCCTGTTCAACCAACTTATAGTTATATGAAATATAAACTTTTCCTCAAGTCTACAAATTCACATAGGACATATATGCACCTGGTGCATGTGGAATATGCTTGCACATTTCTCCATTCAGCATTATAACTCCATGTTTGTAGAAGTGCCAGCTAACATGTGATTTTTTTTTGCCAATAGGCATTCTTTTCTGCAGCTCAACAATCTAATTAACTACAGGTTACATGGGTCCATTATGTAACATGTTGCATTTGATTCCTCAAAGGCACACCTTTACCTGATTTTTGCAATGGGCTAATATTACCTGCATGGGAAGGTGTGTGGCCCAACCATGGAAGAAATTATCTCAGGGAGATGCGTGTGGCATGTGCAAAAGAGAAGACACCCAACAACGGAAAAAAAAATAGCACTACGAGGGTGTTTGAGCTGTCAAGGGTTTTGTCAGACATGTTTTTCTATCTTTGATTGTTGTGTGCTTAGCATATGTGTTGTTCAATTCAGATATCAAGTTTCATTGAGAGACACAAAATTCCTATAAACTAATGACTTTTACTTGAAACATGACATATAAAGCTTACAAATAAGAGAAATTAGTGAGATTCTTGCTATAGGTAGTGGAAATAATTCTATTCTTTTGGTTGATAAATTATAACATTAAAATGCAGGAAACTAATCATGAATTAAAATAATTGTCTTAGGCATTCAAGATCTGGATAATGGGTGAATATGCAAAAAGGATTGGCAATGATTATGAATTGCTTGAAAGATTTATGGAGACCTTTCCTAAAGAACCATCTCAAGTGCAAGTGCAGTTTCTCACTTCCACTGTTAAACTATTCCTTAACAAGCCTATTAAAGAGCTTCAACAAATGGTTCATGTCTTTTTCATTCATCCTCACTACCTTCTCTTCGAGACTCATGCCTCCTTTCATATTTGCCTAGATATTTGGTCTTGCATAATATTTCCATAGATCATTTATAAATTTATATTTAAAACTAATACCATGGATGTGTTATTGCAAAAGAGACATCTCCATCTTCAAATGTCTTATATATGTACAAATTTCCATTGCCACAATGGAAAGGCATTTTTAACTCCTTCAACATGTGAAAGTTATGTTTGAAGGTCTTAAAAATTCTCAAAAATCATATTGAGCATATGCATGCTTTTAGCATTTGTGCTTTCTGATTGCCCCCCTGTAACATCAAGTACAAGAAGTATGTTCTGAAGCTTATCCATCTATACTTTCAATTCCTTTTTAAATATCATTTGAGAGGAAAGATTATTCATCAATGAAATTTTTTCTGTTTCTTGTATGTGAATTGTCCTTTCTAGTTTTGACACCCTCTCTTCCATGGATTTATACTCTCTGATATGTTTCTCACATTCAACTGGAAATGAAGTTTTTTTGTTTTAAATTTGACATAGTATGGATGTGGCATGTAACTCTCCTATCTCAAGTTGACTATTTTTCCATTTTTCTGTCTCTCTTAGTAGTTTGGTCTTTAGATCATTTCCTTTTGCTTGTAACAATAAACCTCCTTTCCTAAATTGTTGATTTTAGTAGTGCATGTTGTAAGTTCATGTTCATTTTTCTCTTTCACACTTTGGAAAAATCATATCGGTTCATTGACGTGTTCCACATGTCCATGTGAATTTGTCAACTCACTGCTCAGGTTCATGTTTCTTAGTGCATTGTTGATTCTCAACTATTAGGGTATGCTTCTCTTCCTGCAGATCCTGGGAAAGTCATTTATTCTTCTTCAATTCATCGCCAAGCCTATGTGACTCTATTATATGAGATGATAATACATTTTATAGATGTCTTTTTGTCTCTAACCTCTTCCTCTAGGTGCTTGAAGTCACAGTGGAAAAGAGAATGATGTATATGTAGTTTTTAACTTCTCATTGGTTTAAGTTTTCTCATAGTTCCCAAGTCCAAATTTATTGGCATCATATTTCCTGAGATTAAAGTTCATGAGTAAATTTCTCCCAAGTTCATACTTACCAATGCCAAAGTTCATACTTGAATTCCTAATACAAGTAAAATTGGATTAATCTTTACACAAGATAATCACACCACCTCTCACTATCACTCTCATAATTTTGAGAGATGATTTTACATCTCACATACATATAAGTTGGGCTCTATATTCAATATGGAGTATTTGTAATGCTCATTTATTTGTTCAGAGAAATCCTCATCTTGTAGTTACGTGGGTCAGGTCCTTACTTACTCTTACAGATGCAAACAAATCTTTTCTTTTGTAGATGCTCGAGGTGGGGCCTCTTGAGTCTTTAAATGACCACATTTTTTGGTCTCAACCATATTATGAGCCTCAATTCCATAAATCACATACATGTTGATATAAAAAAAATTGAACAATAGTCTGTGACTCTCTCTGGTATGAGGTCCCAATTGGACCTCACAAAATTTAGTATGAGAGAACCATTCAAATTTTAGCTCAGCTCCCATGCTTAGTTGTGTCTAAGTACTATGAGATGTGTGTGATCATTACAATGATAGGTGCACCTATTGGACTAGTAGCTATACACAATGCAATAATGCAAGAATTCTAACCTATTTAAAGGGGGAAATTGATGACAAAATTTGAGGTGATGAACTCGTAGAAAATTACATATATCCAGATTTAAGGATTGTTTATTATAAACTCGGAAGTAATTGCACACTTAGCTTATCAAAACAATACATATAATAATCTAGGGGCATCCTTTTGTTATGATCCTATCGATTTAAAATTTTTATTGTTTGAAAGTCTTTTGTGATAGAGTTTAGCTTATAAAAAGATCAATGCGATTTTTTCACAAAGTGTCCAATTTTGCAAGACCATGACTCAAGTTATTTCAGATAGTTTTCTCATATTTAGTTAAACACACTATTTTTATATTTTGAAATTCATTTATACCACTTGGTTTAGTTTTTCTATCAATGGATCAAATTCACAATGTGTTTTTGAATGAAGTGATTTGCAACTTTCCAAAAAAGTATGCCTAGGGAGTTAGATGGGAAAACCCAAGATTTTGTTGGACTCCTGAGATTATCATATATATATGTAAGCATCCTTCTTCTATGATTCCATTATCCATAAATTTACTTATGGGAGGATCTCTAGAGCTATCTTTTTAATTAGTAAGGATTAATGTAGTTTTTGTCGAAAGGGTCAATTTTGGAAAAATTTGGATTGAATAATTATGGCTTGAACATGCCAGCATTGGCATTTTCCAAAAAAACTTACCAAATCTTATGGAAATTGTTTATTCTATTTATTTTAGTTTTAATATCCCTAAACTAACTTCATAATGTGCCTATGAATGGATCCAGGATGCTAATTACAACTTTGCATAAAAACATGACTTGGAAAAAGATTGGAAACCCATTGATTTTTTGACTTTCTTAATAGGTTAAAATTATGGGAAATCCTATCCTATGATTCAATTATCTATAAATTACTTTATTATATGATGTGAGGAGCTATTATTTTTCTCAAGGCCAATGCTGTTTTTGAACAAAGTTGTAGAATTTGTAAAAATATAGCTTAAGTGATTATAATCTATCTAGGACTTCGATAAAAAAAATTGCTGCTCAAAATTCAATACTTGCTACACTTGGTCCTCAAAAAATCCCATGGGAATTATCTCAAAAAAAGCCCCATAAGGACCTAATAATCCTTTACTAGTGCAACCAAAAATTTTGGATCAATCAAGCCCATGCATGCTCCTTTGTCCTATAAAAGTGATTGATTTTGTCTCTCTGCAAACTCAGATTAAAGCCGAGAATCTCCCACAATGGTTTCCTCCTCAGAACAACCTCATATTAGACCTCTAGGCCAATTTCTTACCTCAACGACCAAAATTCAAAAAAATTGTAATGTTTTCATTGTGACAGGTCTGAATTCTAATTGTGAAGAGGACCCGATTTTAGTTCTTCCAAGTGATCAATGAATTATTACAATAATTCTATCGAAATCCAATGCAATATGGTTAGAGGAGGTGGATTTAGTTGTAGGTTTGGTAATGGTGAAGATGCCAAAGGTTGTGAGGTTCGTTCCAGTGGCTGGCGAGGGAAATGACGGTCGTTTTTCACTCAGGAAGAGTTGATTAGACTCATCTTCTTTAGTGATAGCTATACACAATAAGGGGGTACTAACAAATGCATTTGTGTCTTTTGATTCCATCGTCGAAAACATTTTATCCTCAATGGGTTATTGTGTTGGTTAGCTAGTGCTAGGGCGCAATATCACAGAGACAATTGGGGATTGGATTGGTTGGTGTGAACGATGTCATGATTCCATGGACCCTGCAATCCTTTTTCTATGCTTATATACTGGTGTGGGTTGTTGGCTTGCATCAGGGTGGCCATTGTTGGGGCTTTGTGATTGTTTTGGTTCCTATTAGATTCGCTCTAGGTTACTCCATAGCGACTCTATTGGTCGCCTTGTGCCATTTTATTCATGGTTATATGTTAGGGTTTCGACTTGTTTTGTAATGGTTTGATGCCTATCTTTGGGAATTTGAGAGATGCACCCTTTTCTACGACTTGCTTTATCTAGGCCTACACACCTAGTTTTCTAGATTGATAAGTGGTTTCCCATTGTTTAGGAATTTGATAGATGCACCCTTTTCTAAGGGTTCCTTTATGCAGGCTTGCATGTCTAGTTTTCTAGATTGACGAGAGGATACCCGTTGTTTGGGCTATATCTAATGTTTCCCTACGAAATTTCTTTGAGTGTCCAGCGTGCCCCATAACTTGTTATCAGTCATATGTATATTGGGGTTATTCTGACACATATGATATATGCATGATTATGTAAACATATTTTTATTTTAATCTACTAAAATAAGAATTATTTTATTAGAATGATGTATTGAGAAGGGGAATTTAGTGAAATGATTTTAGGAGGTGTTTATCAATGTCTATTGAATTTAGGTTTATTCTTTAGTATCCCACAAACACATATGCTATAGGTTGATTAATTGGAAACTCAATTCCATGAGCCCATCTTCATCTATTGCATGACATCTGTTATAAATTCTCATCTAGGTGTGTCATATGATGTGCCTGTCCATGAAGTGGATTTCAATCTATCGTGAAATGTGTGTGCTTGTGTCCTCATATTGATTAGACACATTATATATGTACCCCAAAATATCTATCCATCCATAAGTGAAGCACTTAGCATGCCACATGCCCAAGGTAAACAAATTTCTATGCACTAACCAAATTGACCAAAATTGACAATCCCATAAATGTTTTCCATTCTATTAGAGAACCAGAATAAGAAAGAAACATAGGGTAATGAATGTGAACTATAGCAAGATTTGGATGCATAGCTTGATAAAATATGAGTCCACATAAATTCTCCACAAATATTCTGAATTTGAAGTGAGCATTCAAAATAATGTTTCTATGTAAAATTTCAAGTCAATTGCCATCCAAGTGGATCCAATTATTTCTCAATGATCAGACTAAGGTCATGTTTTTCATGCATACACAATATATCATTGGTCATATTCCAAATTCTCTAAAATTCCATGTGATTTTCCTCGTTACCTCTAATTGACTTCATAAGATTTGGAAATGGGACACATGTAAAATTTAGAATTGCACATGTTACATTGTTCATTAGTCAGCATGCAACCTCGTTAGATTAAGTTATTTGATAAGGAGGATGATTAAGTAAAAAATATTTAAGTTACATTGCACAAGTACTAATAATGTCTGGTGGAAGCAATGCAAGTTTTAACAAGCTAGGAAGCAACACAAGTTTCAAAATGCTAGGAATTCCCTTAGCATGAATGACACTTAGATGATAAGCAGTTCTAAGGTAGAGTGGTCAAGGCTTCTTCTCAAATGGGATAATTACATTTCAAAAAACAATTATGGATCAAGTCCATTCAATTCCCTTAATTATAATAAGCCTTAGTGTGGTCAAGGCTTCTTCTCAAATGGGACAATTACATTTCAACTTTTATTTTTATGGATTGAGTCCATACAATTCCCATAACTGGATTGAGCCATTTCCATTTGTTAGGCTATCATATGAATCCATGTGAAGCAATATGGAATCAAATTTCATTGAAAAACTAATGTTATGAGCACTCCCACTCATCCCCTTCTCCTGCTGCCTTCCACCAAAGCCCACCCTCACTCTCCACCCACCTGCTCCCCACCCCACCTTCCTCAACCCCACCACTTAGGATTGGTAATTTGAAATCAACATAATTTTTTCCTTTAATGTCCTTTTTGTTGGCATTATGATACAAGTTTTGTCCTTGATGGCAACTCACTCACAGGTCAATTTAGTTTTGGTAAAAGGAAACTCATAGTACAACAGGTATATTCAAAGGTAACAAGACAGTGGTACAGAAGAACAGGAAGATAGAACTAAGGTCTACTGATCAAAATAAAGAAGGTAAAGGAAAAGGTTGATGAAAAGAAATTTAAGAAGTGTACACAGGTCAAAACAGCATATACACGTTGGTCCACGGAAAAAAAAGAGCGTATACATATACACGCACTCCCACAAGATGAAAAGAGCGTACATGTTGGAAAATCGTGGTATTGGTCCCTGGTATTGACCCTAGGTATTTGGTCCGAGGTATTTGGTTTGTGGTATTGACCCTAGGTATTTGGTCCAAGGTATTGGTCCTAAGTGGTTTTATTCCAAGGTAGTGACAAAGGGACTAAAGCTATATAAGGAGGAGAAGATCATAAAGCCAAGTGTGCAAGTGTATGGGTTTTTAAGGAATACTTCTATCTGAAGTATATTTTATGTTGTAAGGGCTATGTTCGTGATTTGATTTGAAATACTTTTTGAACCTTGAATTCAATGTTGGATCAAGATCATAAGACCTGAAATGACTTATTATTGGATGATCTGATATTGTTTGGGCTATGACTGATCATGTACACTTGTTTTATTCTTTAAATGTCGTGATTTGGGTTTGTTTGAAATCTGAAAGTGCAGGGAAGTTATGAGTTAATATTTGCATATATGTACGCGGTTCATCTCTTCAAAAGCATGTGTACATGCACGTTATACTCTTCTAAATAACGTATACAAAAGAAAAGCCTATTCTTCATATATGACTGATCTATCTGATCAATTCTGTTGTTTTACTATTGTCTATCAATGAAGTCTTCTTAGATATGAATATAAAACTAATTGCATAAGGAGGTTGGTATTTGATTGCTTGATTGTATAAGTGAGAAAAAGTGATCTCTGTTGCTGCCTGTGAAAATATCTATAAGTTGATAGTAGATGTTCAATATATTGCTGGCTGGTACAGACTTGATTCAGAGGTATTATGTTTTCAGTAGTTTTGAAGGTATACGCAGGTTTAATTACATGAAGTAGTGTATAGACGTAGGTTGGGTTCAGTAAAGTAGCTTGTACATTCTGATGGATGATTTTTAAGGTTGTTGTTGATTCCTGGGTTCAACACAGTGTTCTGGTGATAGCGATCTAATTGTTCAGATTAACTAATTGTTGGTTGATGCAGTTGGAGTTTCAAAGTTCCCGATGGGTCCAGTATGAAAATTTGATGAAACGAGGCCTTGATGTGTAATGTTGTGTACCAGGAGCATCCAGTCTAAAAATTTATGAAACATGGTCCCTAGAGGAAGAGATAAGGTCATATCCTTCTGTAGGTCGGTGCATACGTACTAGTAATCACATTGGCTAGTAAAAGAGATAGAGGGTTACAACTCCCTTCCAGTAGAATTTGGAAAATGAGAGAAGGTTGTAGCCTTCTGCAAGTGGGTGCCTGCGTATTGGTATGGGTATGCACCAGTACAAGATTGTAAACATATTTTCTTATTATTAAAAGAAGACAGAGATGACAGCAGAAGGTGGTGTTCACCCACATTGGGTTTCCACCTTAAATATTGGTGTTCATGTGTGTTTCTTATATGTGATGCTTTATTCTGTTTTACTGCATTTTTTAGTAAGTTACTAATGCATTGTTTAAAGATCAACACATGATAAATTGTCCAAATTACAAGTTCTCTAGGTATACAATGGTTTCTCTAATCATATTTTCATGTACACGCTAGTTCACTTCACACAAGTAGTGTATATAAATCAGTTTTCAAAATAAAATTATTGATCCGATAGTATTGATTCACCCCCCTCTCAGTATTATTTCCAACACTATCTTATTTATTTTTTTCCTCTAATTTTTTTTCTATGCACTATTGTGGTGTATTTAGTCAACTTGATTTATTATAGCATTTATGGAAATCTGTCTTTAATCTTTGTATCATAAATTTCCAAGATACATAACTATTGCATTTGATCACCAAATATGGATGCCATTATTTGTAAATGGTTTAATTTTTCAAGAAATTAATGTTATGATATCAAATTATATTTTTAAAGACATTTTACTTGTAGGTTGTAATTATGATCTGTAATATTCTCAATCCAAATAAGACCATAATTACAAGTATTAATTATATCCCTAATAAGTCTCATTTGGACTTAGTATACACACTCATAAGGATATAAACCTCTAATGACACCTATTATTATTTTTAAGAAATTAAGATTCTATATACAATGCAAAATAAATTGAAAATTAAACACCAACCAAATTTGAGCCCACCAATAAACAAGTACCTCTAAACCCTAATAGTTTTAGGGTATTCAATATTTTCTCTTAAATTTTAAAACGATTACACTCTTACTTCTATATTCTACAATTAAGAAAATTGAAGATTACTATCTTTTAATGTTCTTTCTATCCTTAAATATGCTCCATTTTTGTATCCCTGTTTACTATGCTTTTCGGGGGTAATTACACCAAAGGTCATTTTCACCTACCTGTCAAATAAAAAATTGACATGTAGATTTTTTCGTTTTTATTTTTCTTGACACATATCCCCTCTTTGATGCCCTCACCCTCACCTACTTCCCCTCTTATCCATCTTCCTTCACCATTACTATCCTCACAGCTCTGCAAATATCCTCCCTGCTCGCTCCAACATCACCTCATCTAGGGACCACTAGGATCTCTGCATTCTACAGAAAACATTACGTGCCAAAGGAGGCATAGACAATGGAAGAAGTTTCTTGAATGATCAACAATGTCTCTTTTTGCATCCATAAAGTTTTGATTCCCAGAAGCTTCACAAGAGCCTTGGCAGCTGAGGGTTCGCAGCATAGTCAATAGCTCTCGATAGTCACAACATAGAGTGCGCCATCCAATCCCAGAAGAGGAAATGGATATCCTTTTGGAAGGTTTTATTTTAGTGCATCCACTAGCCTAACGTGATCGACTACTTTTTTTCAGAATTCTCCAAGTCTACTAGATCTGAAGTGCCCTTCATGTGCGAGGAGAAGTTTGGTACTCTGAAAAGGAATGGAGGGGGGATTATTTGATGAATTTTCTGGTAAGAAGAGAATTATTGGGAACTCTAGTGGACATTATTTTGAGTTCGGGCATGGTTCAGAGTGGTGGACGAAGCGTTGAATTTGGAGGTCTTATTGTGTATGGCTAACTAGCTCTTTTGTAATGGAAAGATTTGATCATTAGGTCTTCCTCCTCGGCTACAGCTTCCTGCGGAGGTGTCACTGAGTATCGAATTTGATGATGGTAATAAGAGGAGCTTCAAGCCATTTAATGCTTCATCAAACCCACGGTCGATGCATCCCCCATGGTCACCTCGCTCACCTATCATGGAGGGGCGACAGAGGAGGAAAGGCAGAGTATTCTCAAGGAGGCTTATGCAAGATTTACCAAGATAAATTATAGTGGGAATGTGGATGGAAGAGATTTTTATCTCTTTATGACATCTGTAAATGAGGCTAGGAAGAAAGGAAGGGGTCTAGGGCATTCCTTATCCCACTCAACGTGCACCAAGTCATTATCCACTGTTGATGAGGATTTTCCACTGGGAAAGGGAATACCTACTTGTCACGAGGAGGTCAAGAGCTTGGTTCCTGAGAAGCCCAATGCGAGAAAATGGCGGAGTTTGAAAGACATTTTTTTAGGAGTGCCAGTGAGGCACGAGCCCAGGGAAAGGATAGTCTTTGGGGTCTATCTATTGCCCCTATGAATAAATCCGAGAAGCATGTTAAGAAATACAAGCAGTTGAAACCCACTACGAAAAGTTCAGATTCAGGAAACAAGCAGTAGAAGTATTTAAATAGCTGCAATGTTAAATCAATTTCAAGTAAGAGGCAGGAGGATCGAAGAATTGTACTGTGAATCCTCAATCTGGGGGAAGTTCTACTAAGTCTATTAGGAAGATGCCAATTTCACTTCACGAGCTTCATTATACTGCCAATAGGGCACAATATGAGGAGCTGAATACAAAGGCCTTTTTTACTTATAGATAGGTATTTTTGCCTTATAGACAGGGTCTTCCTAGGTGTGTGGGCTTCACTTCTAAAGGTTATACTTCCATGAATGGATTGACTAGGATCTTGAACATTATTTCTTGATTATTTATCCCCAAAATGTAGATATGGAGCAGGGCACAGTGCCCATTCTTAGTAATGAATGGTTTGTGCCTATTTTCTTTTGTAATTTCCAGATTGAAAATTTGTTTCTAAGTCTTTTGATGTTTTCATTTAAGTGCAATCTATTCAGGGCCACTAGATTTTTATTTCTTGAAAATATGGCAATTAGGCAACATAGAATAAGGTAACATTCGACCTGCAATAGTCATTTCAGATGTTGCTACTAGATAGAAAATGTGTGGAGCTTGGTTTAAATGAGGACATTTGAAGATCCTCTTGCTAGAGCAGTGGGGAAGTTGTCAAAATCTATAATTTTTAAGCAATTCAGAGGTAATCATGTGCAGTGTGTTGAAAGATAAAACTTCTGAAGGAAATTTGGGAGAGAGATCAAAGCTATTGATTGGTAGCATAAGATTTCCATTCATTGGAGAAAATCTCAAAAGTATTTCTCCATTCAAGACCTCTAATGGTGGTCCCTTCCCTCAAAAAATAATTTCAAGGTATCAAATTTAGTTCTTCGTAGTTCTGCATTGTTGCACCCATATTGGTTTCTTTGTTTTTCAATTTATTTATTCATGCTATTTTTTATTTGAGATATAATGAAAAGATTTCTTGGGTATTGATTTAATGAACATGCATGGAAACATATTCAAAATCCACATACTTGGGAAGCCTACCATCATAATGGCTAGTGTAGAAACAAACCAATTTGTTTTCCAAAACGAAGGTCGATTGTTCAAGAGTACTTATTTTACTTATTTGTATCTTCATATTCTTGATGGGTTTACTTGTATCTTCACGGGTGAGAGATTTTGTCTTCTGGGTTGGAGAATGGTTCATAAAAAAATGCCTCTTGTCAAACATATCTACTCAGTCTCGAAGCAAATCAATGCTACCATTTCTCTAGATATTCCTGAGATTAGACATCATATATTGGGCTTTTTAAAAACATGTTATTGGCATGTTAAATTGTATAACTCCCTTTTAATAGGTACATGTGCATGTCTTCCTTTGACTTTGAGAATCATAAGCATGATGTGGTCTTTTGCATTCTTTTAGGCTTTAGCACATTTACATTTTAGAAACATGTTTTATTGTATAATCAAGTATTAGATTTGGAAAATGCCAGATCACTAACACTAAGGAAAAAAAATTTCCTCTCATTTATAGTCCGATTTCAAGAGAGTGTGCATTCATGTTTTCAATATTAGTAATATTATTTTCTTATGCCTATTTGATATTGTAGAAGATATATGTGATTTAATTTCTCAAGATTTTCTATAGAATAGAATATAATGGATTCCTAGCTTTCCATTCAATGAGATATGAATTGGTAAAATACAATAAATTTTTGGATACATTTATTATTAATTGAAGAGTTGAATTTATGACTATGGATAAGGTGGTAATTTTTTATTGTTTTGTTAGAAAGTCTTTTAAAGCTTATACATGGCTTATTCTTTGCATAACAAAACACAAAGTCCTTTAAAGAGGTTGCAATTATTCGTCATCCACATGTACAGGAATATGACTTTGGTTTTATTACATCCTCACTTGTCCTTCAGGTTATTTATTATGCTTTAGATATCCTTGAAGATGCTTTAGATATAATTTAAGTTGAGTTAATACTGAAGCATTCCACATGAATGTTGAAATTGAGTGGCAGATGGAAATGTTTCTTGCATATCTGCAAATTGATATCTATTTGCAGATTATCATTATTGTCATAAATAAAACTCCAAGCTTATTGGTAAACATGCAATGTCTTTTGACATGCAATAGTTTAAATAAATATTATTTCAATTTGTATGGAAGGTAGTTCTTACTTTTCTCCCATTGTCATATGCAGGTTGAGAGTGGAGATCAAGAACACTGAAGTGTCTATGTTCCCATGAATCATCTATATATTGGTGAAATTTTCCTTGTTAACTCTAAATATATTATTGGACCAAACCTATTTGTTTGTGAAAGCATAGGTTGGTAGTCATAAATTTTTCTTTCATTACTCTTATTATTTATTGTGTATATGCTTCCATGTTAAATTGGAAACTAGGGCCAAACTCCATGTGGATCAGCTTATTTATGGCAGCTGATATTTTTATTGGATCCCTCTCATTGAGAGGGGTAGGATTGATCTAAATATCATCCGATTCCGGTAAGTATTTATGGAGATATGAATTTATTTTGTTTATGTAATTATTATCAAGCCGACCAACACTTATGTAGGCTCTAGAAGCCCAACCGACGTGTCTATTCATTATCCACGTTTTAGTATAAATTGGTGAGGATTTGTAGTCATTTGGCAACTCACCTCAAGTGATCTCCTCTCCACGTCTTGGGTTTATGGAGAAGGAGATTCACTATGGATTTCGTTGGCCTAATATGATGATGCCCTAATCTTATACGCTGCCCTAAGTTACAGTCATGGAGGAGACATCTAGACGCAGGCCCTAGAGACACAGTGAAAGAGGATCCTTATACGTTGTATAGAGGAGGCCTTAACAAGCCCTAGCCGCAGTCCAAACAAGAGTCACAGCTGGTGTTCTGGTGTGCCCTAGATGCAGTTGAATGGGCAGTCTAGCCATTGTATTGAGAAGAGTTTAGACAGCAGAAAGGAAGACCTCTATACGCTGTCTCAAGGGGCCCAATATGCAGTCGAGGAGGGAGCTAACTGCTGTCCTAAAGAGGCTCCTATCTGCCGTGCTAAAGAGCCCTATCCACTGTTCCAAAGTGCCCTAACCGCAGGTCAAAAGGTGCCCTAAATCCGCAGTCTGTTGAGCCCTTATTCACAGCTAAACAGTGATCCTATTCCACAGCAACTGGAGCCTAATACGCAGCTAAGAGGAGGTTCTATACACAGCCAATACAGAGGCCCTAATACGCTGCCTGTAGCAGCCTAAATGCAGTCTACACACAGCATATATATATACATATATATACGCACATCTTGAAGCACTTGTACACTGTCCACGTTGGAATGAAGACGCAGTCCACCCTTGGTATGACAGTCTTCGTATTACATGGATAAGGTATGACTATATGCTGTTGTGGTATGCCTGTAGAATACCTCGTATAAGGATGACCATATCATGGATCTATTCTATAGATCACATGCCTACTTATAAGGAAAAGTTGTACCCAAGCTACTATCTAATAATCATTGTTGCAGTAATGATAAGGATATCAGAGATGGTCATCATGCTGTAGACCTCATTGGAGACCTGGTTGATATAATGAAATGACTGTCATAATAGAAATCTCTGTATAGCAATGAGAGCAGTGAACCAGTCATTGAGTACACATTAGATGGGTGCTGATCCATGATGTTGAGATCAACACAGTGATATTTGGGTACAGCGTAACATGATGAATGGGTAGCGTGAAGATCATGAGCAGCATGTAGGATGCAGTGTGTTGGCGCCACACTGTAAGGTACAACAAATGGACGAGATGCAGAACGATGATAGGTGAAGGAGTCACCTTGAGAATCAGTTGAAGCAGAATGTCTTCAA
>APFE031533244.1:0-12510 GCA_000404065.3 Pinus taeda
TCATAAATGCATCTACTATACTTAAGCATAACTCAGTAATGCATGAAAGTTACATTGAACAATATGCTCAAGATGTAGATTTTAAAGATGTATATGCAACTTTAAGTCATGGCAAGCAAGCAGAAGAATTGGATTATTATGTAAAGGACCAAGTCTTATATCATTTGGGAAATTTATGCATTCCACAAACTGAAAGAGCTAACATAATCCGAGAAGCACATACTTCTCTCATACCAGGTCATTTTGGTGTAACTAAAACAGTTGCACAATTGCAATGGTTTTGTTATTGGCCAAGAATCCATGAGACAGTTTCTAGATATATCAAACGGTGTATAATGTGTGCTACAAGCAGGCCCAGTAATAGAAAATTAGGCTTATACACTCCACTTCCAATTTCTTCTTGTCCTTGGGAAAGTGTTTCCATGGACTTTGTTGGGGGATTGCCAAAATCTAGGAAAGGTCATGATTATTTGTATGTTGTTGTGGATAGGTTCAGTAAAATGTGTATTTTGATACCATGTAAAAAGCAGGTTATAGTTGAACAAAAAAGAAAGTTGTTCTTTCAAAATGTGTGGGTTCATTTTGAGTTACCCACTTCTATTGTATCTGATCAAGATTCTCGATTTGTTGGGAAGTTTTGGTCAAATCTATGGGAGTTGATGGACACCAGGTTGAAGAAGAGCACAACATTTCATCCACAAACAGATGGTCAGACATAGGTGGTCAACAGGACAGTGATCTAGTTGCTCAGAGGCTATTGCAGCAAGCATCCCAAGCTTTGGGATGAGCATTTGTGTTACGTGCAACATGCTTACAACCGTGCTAAGCACTCTTCTACTCAGATATATCCTTTTGAGACTTGTTTTGGTTTTATACCAAAGTCTCCCTTGAATTTTGTCTTTGGTAAAGACATAGCAGTTGATGGACACAGTGATGTGGACAAAGCAACCAAGTTCATTGAACAAATCCAGGAAATTCAATAGGCAGTATAGGAACAACTGGAAAGACGTCAAGCCAAGTACAAGGCAAGACATGACAAGCATCGAGTTGAGAATAGTTTTCAAGATGGTGATCAAGTCTAGTTGTACATCAGAAAAGATAGAATGCAAGGTTAAGGTAAGAAGCTAAAACCAATAAAGTATGGACATTTCAAGATACTTGATAAAATTGGTGAAAATGCTTTTCGCCTTGATTTTCCAGCTTATATGCAGAACTATTCAATCGTTAATGTTGAAAACTTGAGATTGTATGAACCTTCATTGATTGAAGATCCTAAAGAGCAAAGTCAGTTGCCTTCTATTGAGGATTTGTTGCTAGAGTATCTCAATGAGTTATGGGAGGACATAGTTCTAGGCAGGAAGGTAAGAACTATGTGTCGAGGGGATGTTGAGTACCTGAGAGTAGGGCTCAAAGGTTCAAATCCAAGCAAAGCATGATGGATGGAAGTTAAACAAGTGAGGGAGCTATATACTCACTTGATTGATGCCTAAAACCAACTTTTGGTGGTCCAAAATCTTTTCAGTGGGAAGGAGTGATCCAAAATAGATCCTAAAACCTCTAAGTCTAAGTCTTTAATACTATTGGAAAACAATATTATAGAAGAAAAACCATGAAGAATGGTGGAAAACAGAGTAAAGAGAAGGCCGAAGTATCATGGAATCGAAACCATTGGATTGGACTGATCAATGGCCTAGATTAAATCGAGATATTGCATCGAAACAGGCCAACAGAGTGTATCGGATATAGCCTTGTGGGAATTGTGATCGCGACCCAACAACTTAAAGCAGACCTTTGATCAAACACACAAATCAACAAAGGAGATGGCATTAACGCATCATAGATTCGAAAGGGGAGGGCTTAACCCGCAAGCCCGAAGACCATGTAATATGCAATCTGTGATTATCACATTGCAATATCGAATTGAAACAATATGTGGGAATGGACCATGGCCCGTGACATTGCGAAGGGCCGATATGTGATATGCCGATATCAATGACCGGCAATCGGCGTGTGTACTGGAAACAATAAAAAGACCCATGATATGCAACATGGAATAGACCTAAACCCGATAAGGATTATAGGTCAGATCTAAATATATTTGAAGTCCAGTTTTTGCAAATCTCTTCGTATTTTCCTGTGTATTGATGCTTGGCCATATACAATGCAATATTGTGATATTACGATGGAATGGCGTACCCAAAATGTTTATAAATGTGGCCTTATGTTATTTAAGTTCCGAGGTGAATGGACTTTCGGGTGAGCTTAAGGCAGTAAGTGGTATTGGACGGGCTCCGCTCGATCCCTTTCACTGACTGACATGTATCCCGCAACAAGGAGACAGAAAACCGCTTTTTCGGGCAGGTGATCTCCGTGCAAGTAAGGCATCTGAAATGCACCTCAGTCGTCAGATTAAATGGTCATAAATCAATGAGGCAAAATACATGAGCAGGGTGGATTATCGGGATGGATGTGAGCCGTCAGATGAGAATAGATCTACGATGTGGGATGCCAAAGGATCGATAATGGATGAGCCATAATAACCATCTAATTCCTATGTTTTAGAGTTTTTTCTATGTATTTATCTATGTAAATAAAGAAGCAATTGTTTGGGATTTTTCACCACACCAGTCTTTCCGTTTGAAAACAAGTGGCCACCATACCTGAGAGCGTTTTACAATGATTGTTTAATGCTCAATAGGGATTTGAACAGACAGAGTTCGAGAGCCAGAGAGCTCGAAAAGGAATGCAAACTGACAAAACCAATAGGCTTAATTGCCATTCAATGGCAGCATAGAAGTTAGACGTCAGTTGAAGACAGTCACAGAAAGACATTCAGTCAGTCAAATT
This sequence comes from Pinus taeda, assembly GCA_000404065.3. Lineage (NCBI taxonomy): Eukaryota > Viridiplantae > Streptophyta > Pinopsida > Pinales > Pinaceae > Pinus > Pinus taeda. Next base: position 2,848 of record APFE031533244.1, read on the forward strand.
GAGGCAGATTGAATAGAGGAACAGGACAGAGGGAGAGTCCATGCACTCTTTTAGACTTGATGTTTTCAAGAATATCCCTATTTTATTTCACTATTGGTTGAAGACTTTGTTTTGAGCTCACCCTTGTAATAATCTGTTCTTAAAGACTTAATATAGAGGTCGACTCTGAAAGCTAGACCAAGAGACATAGCTAGGACGTTTGGTGAACTCCTTGATTATTTGTTGTGTTGATGTGTGTTTCTCTTATGTTTTCTAACTATTAATTGTATATATTATTCACAATATTTTCGATCCATTGCACTAATTAATATAGGCATTTGTGCACATGAGTCTATAATACCTTAATATTGATTTAAGATCTCATTTTCAGATCAATTGTTCACATTAATTAGTGTTTTATTCCTTTCTCAAAAGGTTATTCCAATCATTGCTATGATCGTTAGTTCATTCATTTGGCTCTAAATAGAGCTCTGACACTCTAGAACTACCCTACCTTAACTTCTTGTCATTTACTATGTTGGATTAATGAAGGAACCCTAACTATGCAAACTGGCTTCTATCTATTTTCTGAGTGGGATTGTTACATAAGGAATATAATCATTCTTATGAGATATCCATAGAGGTAACTAATTTCTTCTTTGATGAAGGATTTATGTTTACAATTGTATTCCTTTATAGTTATTTTGTTACTATTTTATTAGGCATGAATTTATTACTCTCATGGATGTGTTTGCAGATACATTTAGAAGTCCATGTCCTAGTTATGGTGTCATTCTTATAGTATAGGTTTTTGGCCATGAAATAACCTATGAAGGCTTTCTTTTTGGTGATTTCTTTTGTAGCTACAAAATAATGAAAACTCTATTAACTCCATTCAGAGAGGTAAATTTCTTATTGTCTTTTTATAATTTTTTCATTACAATAATTTGTACAAAATAATGTATCTAGGTTTTAACATTGATGGTTTTTAATGTACATTCTTTTGATTTCCTATGGTGGTTTCCATATACGACTACAACGTTTATTATCTAGAGTATTTTCCTTTTCCAGGCCATTCATCTCTCATGGAAAATCATTTAGTTCAGGTAATTATTGTTTACACAAGTTTTCTCCTCCTTTTTCTTATTTCCTTCACATACTTGTGTAATTTTTTTCAATTATTATTATCAATTGTAACTCTTTTCTTACTGAGCCATGGGGTATTTTATTTATGATGATTTATTATCTGAGTATTTACCCCCATCCTACAATTCATATTGTTTAAAGTAAGAGCTCAGTTCTAATGGTATATTCAGTGGATTATAATTTTAAGTTATTTTTAATACAATATGGGGGACTTCTTTGTCTCAGTGGAGTTATGGGTTTAAGTTCCAAAACTTGGAATTATTCCAATCTTACATAGGTTACATAAATAACCTTTCACTCATTTTCTTCTATGCAAAGTTATTAAATTTTAATTAATCAAAGTTATGGAGAATGCTCTTGTAATCATTAAACATGTACTATTATGGAAGACCTAAAGGGCCCAATCAAATAGAACAACTAAAATATAATGAAAATATAAACATGTGAGGAGCCAATAGGTACTAAACTACATAAAACACAAAATGTATTTGCATTACTTTAATGAAACATGTGAATTGCTAGAAGTGTAGAAAATATCAAAAGACCTTATAACAGTAAATGTGTTACAAACTCTCTCTTTCTCCTCTCTCTCTCTCTCACTCACTCTCTCTCTCTCTCCCTCTCTCTCTCTCTCTCTCTCTCTCTCTCCTCCTCTCTCTTCTCTCTCTCTCTTCTCTCTCTCTCTTCTCTTCTCTCTCTCTCCATATATATATAATATATATATATATAAATATATATATATATATCGTGTTTTAAAGGATTTTATAATTTGCAATATAGTTCAATGAGTAAGGACTTATGGAATCTACATGTTCTTTGGTTGTGTTTTGGTACATGAATTTCTTCTCTTTGGCCTCTTAAAACAGGCGATCTCTAAAGTTTTACTGTGAATATATAGATAATATAAGATAATTCTACTCTTATATTTATTCATTCCTCAAATCCATAACTTCAAATTTCCTATTTATTTTTATTTCATATAAGTTCCTACAATATTGTTTTCTTTTTTTACCTTAGACTTATGGGTGGCCAAAATATATATATTGATTATAAATATATATATATATATATAATTCAATTATTCTACTAATAATAGCCAATTCCTACTAAGAGCCCCATAAAAACAAACTAGTTTTGTGTTATCTATCAGTAATTTAAGAAAATACTCAAATTCATTTTCAATGCTTAATTTCTATACAACACATACCATAAATTTATATAAAAAAAAAATTACAGAGTATCCAGAGGTCATTACTCTTTCACATAATTCTTTATCTAGAATCTGCTTTAACTAACAACCTTTTATAAAGACCAAAAACTTGAGTTTTTATATGATATGAAAAAAAATATTATGATAAATCTCAATATATATAAAAATTATTTTGAAGCTATGAAACTCCTCCCAACCTTGTCTCTTTTTTTCTGAAAAAATGTCCCATCCAGCAAACTTAAGTCTGCAAGCTATCATCTATGTTTAAGTTATTTCCTTTCTTTCCTCTCACCATATTAGCTCTATGTGACTCATTGTTTCCAAGCAAGATGATAAAAATATATTACCCTCTTACCAATTAGTTGGAAGTTAGTAACTACCTCCACCTCACCCAATAGGTGGCATGTAGTTACTAGCTCATTTATAGGCTCCACTTCCCCACTCTTAAAGACAACTTCCTATCTTTTAGGGAAGTTAATGATCAATTAATTTTATGATCATTAATAATTTAGTATTTTAGATTAAATTCCTAGTACTGATTGAGTGGTAATAAATATCAATAATTAACTGGTGTCCATAACCCATTCGTCCATTTGTATCTTTAGCATTAGTTTCCAAATAATTACTTTATTAACAACATCATATATACAAAATTTATATTCAAACTTTATCATGTTTATCACATTGATAAACTATTTCTAAATTATTCTTCTAGAGTTAATACACAATCACACTTAGCCATGTATACAAGTTTAAATCATAAGCTTCAAGTCATGGGATATCACATCCTCCCCCACTTGAATTTTACATTCTCCCAATGTCTTCTATTAAACTCTAGAATCCATTCCATCTTTATAAAATATATATGGGTATGTTTCTTTAAAAACATCCTCCAACTCCCAAGTTGCCTCTTCGGGGCTGAAACGCTTCCACTGAACTTTTACTTGAGCTATGTCACTATTCCGAAAAGTGACTACCCTCCGTCTAGATTACTTATAGTTTTTTTCTAGTAAATTCCCCTCTAATTCTAACTATACAACATTCAAATCAACTATATGAGATGAGTAATGTACATATTTATTTAACAAGGATACATGAAATACATTATGAATTTTTATATTTGCTAGAAGAGAAAGCTAATAGGATATTGGTCTAATCCTTACTAACACCTCAAAATATACACAATATCTATGTGATAGCTTGGCACAGTTTCCATGTATACATGTGTTTTTACTTGTTTTCACTTTTAAGTATACATGATCACCAACATTAGATTATTTGTGTACTCTATGCAAGTATACATTTACATCATGCAAATTGCACCATGAAAAATGTACATAAACGCCAAAATTAGCACTTATTAAATCACAAAAAAGAGTTCAAGATTTAAAATATGTCTAAAATTTATGTCATTTATAAAGTAAATGTATAATAAAAATTTGTGAAATAATAAGATGCATCAATTCATAATAACCAGTTTTACTTTAAATATGTCCAGAATTTATATCATGATAAAAGTAAATATAATATAAAAAGTAGTTCAAATAAAAAACTACATCAAAGAGAATCTAGTTGAAATATATGATTTATCTAGATCGTCATGCTCTCATCAGTATCATTGTTGCCCTGCAAAACATGTGTAATTGCATATATACATAACATTTTGTACCTTAAAAGTAAATTTTAATGTTTTAAAATTAAATGAGAATGTAAGATCATCAAAACAATATTATAAAAAGTTTGAAATTCCATTAGATACCTCATGGTGTTCCCCCTCCATTGTGCCCTTTTGGTGTTCACCATGCATTATGCCCTCCTGAATGCCTTGTATAATACATGTACATGTATAAGTTAAAAATTTTTAATTGCACATGAAAATTATGCATAAACTAGCAATATTAAAAAATTGTTACATGAATTTTTCAATTTGCGTAGGTGATCCTATCCCCATTGTTGACTTCATTGCTAAAGTCCCTAGAGAATGGAAATCATCTCCCCAAACCTAAAATTCAAAAATTTTAAAACTATAAGATAATTTGTCTCATTTTTTAAATGAAACTTGCACTTCAATTTATAACAAAACATAAGTGAAATATTCAATACTTGTGTACATCTCATAATACAGGGGAAGACGTTGGCGCTATGTCCAAAACATTGGTTAGAATGGGAATGGGAATCTGCTAACATTTAGTTATATATACATAATTATTTCATTTAAAAATATGTCTAAACAATATACCGATATAATAAAACTAAAATAATAATTGTATAAATATGAACTCTTAATAAAAAATAACATCTCTACAAATATCTTCATTGGAACTTGAACCTGGACTATGAAATTATCAAAATTTTCATTCAACAAACGATTTAACTGCAAATGGTGAACATATGGTACATTTGTGTTATATTATATATGAAAACAAATAAGAAAATGTATGTGAATAGACATTAATACATACATTACAAATTACATTAAAATATCTACCCTAACCATTAACACATGCCCATCCCACAACCTCTTCTTCATGAACAATTAGATTTTGTCAACCATTACCACCAGCCTTTGCATATGCTTTAAGCTTGGAAATATTCATATTGTCTATCTCCATATCTGTTTTATATACAAAATTATCACTTGCATTAGCTCATGCTCTTTGTCGATTTAGACCGATATCAATTCTGGTCAATGCACTCTACATGTTTTCTATATTGGCATCCCTTCCTTCCGGACTAATTTGAGAAGTGGCATCCATCTCCACCAGCAAAGTTACTAGATGAGGAGGTTGGTGTACCAAAGGTGGTTGAGGGTGAGGAAATTAAGTATCACTTAATGTGCCCTTACAATGATATAGCCAACCTTTCTAAGTACCATAATATTCAGATGGAAGGTCAATATAATTGGATTTCATACCCAAAAAAAATTCTCCATAAAATAATTTTGCAAAATAAATTGGAACCTCATCATTCCATGGCATCTTTCCATACTTTGTAAGGAACCTATCATACAAATGGCTGGCTATATCAGGGTGCTTGAAATATTTCACCTTAAGCATCTTTCTTTTTGGCCCTTCTTTGAAATTAAACATAGATTTTTTATTTTCTTTGTAACCATTTTATTAACCTATGCCCATTTATTGGCACCCATCATTGCTTCCTTTCTATGCCTCAGCGTATCTATAAATGAAACTCTGGTTGGCCCAAGCTTCTGGTAAATATCAAGAAATGAGCTTAGAGAGTGTGTAACTATTTTTAAGTTTTCTCTACTCTCTGCAGGGAGCTTCAAACTCCCAAGATATTTCCTCAATTTATAATAATGAGTTTTGCACCTTTACAATGTGCATTGTTGTAGGATTGTCTCCTAGGGAATCTCATTGAGATGGATAAATGGTAGTTGGTGTCTTTCCTTCTTCTTGATCTGTCAAACTTCTCTTACATCTACTTTAACCAGCATTTTCACCCTCAAGATCAATATATATAAAATTACATATATATAAAAACATGTGAACAAATGTATTCATATATGTATGCAAGATAGACATGTATATGCATATGTACATATAATTCATGTACATGTACAAATTTATTTTAACATTAAATTAAAATATATATATATATATATATAATTTACCAAAATAATGTGGACCACCCAGAGAATGTTGACCACCTTGATATTGATGACCACCGAGATAATATTGACTAGCCTGAGATTGATGGCCACTCGTAGAATGTTAACCACTATCATAAGACAGAACATCTATGAAAAAATAGAAAATAAATTCAATATTTATGTGTGCATACATATGATTCTACTTATTTATGATTTAAGTAAATTCACATAAAGTCATATATAATAAGTACCACGATGTGAACAATTGACCTCCCCTAATTCATTTGATATACTCTTTGATCCACGGCCTCGATCTCCCTTTAGTAGATGCATGCGAATCTATTGATGTTCTCCTAGAAGAATCATGTGGCAAATTCTCATCTTTGATATGGATATCTATATATATATATATATATATATATATAGATGCATGATATTTAAAAAATTACCTAGTGCATTTACAATTCTTTTTAAAAATTCTATTTGAAAAGATAAGGAATTCAGGAAAAAAAAAAGAAAAAAGAAGAAGAAGAAGATTAGGAATTCAAAAAATTGTTGTAACCCTTGAAGTTACCTCATGCATTTAAAAATATTAAAATTTCTATTTAAAAGGATTAAGAATTCAAAACATTTATCATATAACCCTTTGTTGGCTTAGTGGGGCTTGACCTAGGTTTAGAGGTGATTTAGCCAAGCAAATCCCAGTACTACTGGCCCTTTCGGCAACATTCTATGGAGCGCGAACTGAGGCCTCACCTGAAGTAGTATGGTAGGGTGCTAGAACCAGGTTTCTACACCCTAGGGATGTCTGATGGGCTTCTCGAGGTCCACGGTCTGACCTGTTGCTATGCACACTTGTAATCCCTTCGTGACCTGCGGTGCGACTTCTGCGTAGCCTTACTCAGGGTGCGACACATATAATAACCAAGACCCTTGTTAATTAACCAACTACTTACTTGTGTGTGTAAGATTTATGGTTATTACAATGTATTCATCAATCATAATAGTGTGCCCAATACATAAGCGAATATAACCATAAAGAAGATAATGCTAAGCAAATACATAGGAATATGAATCAACTGCTCTTTTATTAATCTTCAATCTTGCTTACAAACTCGACACCCCCTGTGCACTTAGCTACAGGGGTCCGCGCACTCAAATGCGGACTCTACTAGGCCTCTGTGCATTCAGCAGCAGAGCCTCTTCTTGCTAATACAACTCAAGACACTTAGAATTCTACTCTAAGCTCAAACCATTCCTTCGTTATTCATCTATTCATCACTTCTTAACTACTTTACATCTTAGAGCCTCACTCTATTTATACAATCCCATGGTCTGTGGACCATGGGTAGGCTAACTTTAAACTCTTTTACAATACAATGCTTAGGGTGGACTGTTAGGCCCCTATACTACTAGTGTAACCCCTTATTGTTGTTAGTACAACCCCCTTATTATATTGATGTACCCATGTAGTGCCCATATTGTTACTATTGTTCCCCATAGAATCCCACTAGTGTTATTATTATGCCCTTACATTATTATTGTTATGTCAACTCTAATTATATTATGACCCCTTAGACTCCTATATATAGAAAGGAGGTTTTTTCATTTGTATCATCAAGGAATCATTCATTTGTGTAATGCAAAGGAGGTTGTCCCCTTGAAGAGGCTGAATTCTAAGGTGTTGATCTATCTTTTCTATGTTTTTGTGACCTGGATTCATAACATTTGGTATCTGAGCTTTGAATTCTAGGGTTTCGCTGCTCCAAACAGGTCATCATGGAATTTGCGCTATAACTTTTTTATGCGATGTTTCATATGCTTCAAGAAAAACCCATTTGAGAAGAAATCGTGCTGAACCTCGGGTCTGAATTTCAGAGCTTTGTGTGCAATTTTTGCGGAGATATGATCTGAGGATATCGATCTTTTTATAGACTCCTGAATTACCTTCCAAACAGGTGACTTGGCGAAAATCGTAATAATTTTCTCTCTATGCCTTAGATTGAAATTTCGTAAGAAGGTGCAGAAAAAATATTGACTGTAGATTCTTGTATGTATTTTTCAGAGCCAATGTCTAAACAATGATACATGGCACATCGTACAAGTTCGCTCTACTAAACTAGTCTATAATTAGGTCACTGTGGGACATTTGGCATAACTCTTCCTTGGAGAATCCAATTTGGATTAGGTTAGTGGCATTGAAAAGAAGACGCAAAGGGCTACTGCAAATCACAATTTTAGAACTTAAAGATCCGAAAGTACAGAGTTACAGTCATTTCAAGATCGAGCTCCTAAAATCAAGAAAGAGAAAGCTGAGGAAGTTTTATGGCAAGGATCCAGAAAATTGGATACTTCAGATGGATCAATATTTTGATCTACATGGTGTACCACTGTTACAAAAGGTATTTATTGCATCTTCATATTTAGAACCAGATCATTTTTTATGGTATAAAGGGCTTTTTTCTTGTAAACAACTTGTTAAGTGGTCAATTTTCATGGAGGAAATGATAGCACATTATGAGTATACAAAGCGAAACACCTTCTTTAGAGCAACACCACAACAATTGGAAAGAGTAAAATGGATTTGTTACATAGTGGAAAGTAAAATTATGGCAGAAAGGAAGTCTACCCTTCACAACTATAAAGATGGAAGTGTTGTTTCTTCTAGCCTTCCATAGCCTACAAGGGTTACACCACAACAATTGGAAGAAAAAAGAGAAAAAGGGCTTTGTTACAATTGTGATAGCAAATGCACTAAAGATCATAAGTGTGCTAAGAAGAAATTATTTTACTTAGAGTATGAAGAGGAGGAAGAAAAGGATCAAGAAACATCAAAAGAAGAGGATATACACCAGGACCCAACCCCAGAGAAAAAAGAAATGAATCAAACCATATCTTGTAAAGAATTAGCAAGAATTACCACTCCTAAAACTCTCAAGATAGGAGGACATATCAAGAAGAAAAAGGTGCAAGAAGTGAAAGGTCACATCGAGAAAGAAGAAATGAATCCAACCATATCTTGTAATTCATTGGTCGAAACTACCACTCAAACTATCAAGATAGAAGGTCATATCAAGAAGAAAAATGTTCAAGAAGTGAAAGATCACATCGAGCATCAAAAAATGAATCCGACCATATCTTGTAAAGTATTGGAAGAAATTACAACTCCTCAAACTCTAAATATAGAAGGACACATCAAGAAGAAAAAGGTTCAAGCAGTGAAAGATCACATCGAGCTTCAACAACAAGTTCTCCAAATTTTAAAGGATAACGCCACTTTGGTGCAAAATCAAATGAAGCAATAGGTAGATCAACATCATAGTGAAAAATGTTTTGATGTAGGTGATTGGGTATTTTTACTGCTACATCTCAAGCAAGCTATTTATGAAAAGGAAATGTTGGCAATACCATATGCACTTAAGAAATGGCGACCTTACAGAATGGGAAGACACTTCAAGGTAAAAATGGATCATGATAGTCTTAAATACTTATTAGAACAACTATTATCTTTAGAAGAACAAAAAAAATGAGTCACAAATATGTTGGGTTATGACTTTGACATCATCTATAGAAAAGGGAAGCAAAATTTTGTTGCAGATGCACTTTCAAGAAAGGATGAGGATGCGGAAGCATTGTTTTGTGCTATTTCTATTATCCAACCAGATTGGATAAATGAAGCAAGGGATGAATGGAAGAAGGATGAAGAAGTATGGCCACT
>APFE031533244.1:12530-31600 GCA_000404065.3 Pinus taeda
AAGAGAGAAAGGTCTTTGTTACAATTGTGATAGCAAATGCACTAAAGGTCATAAGTGTGCTGAGAAGAAATTATTTTACATAGAATATGAAGAGGAGGAAGAAAAGGATCAAGAACCATCAAAACAAGAGGATATACACCAGAACCCCACCCCAGAGAAAGAAGAAATGAATCATACCATATCTTGTAAAGCATTGGCAAGAATTACCACTCCTCAAACTCTCAAGATAGAAGGACATATGAAGAATAAAATGGTGCAAGAAGTGAAAGATCACATTGAGAAAGAAGAATGAATCCAACCATATCTTGTAATTCATTGTCGAAATTACCACTCCTCAAACTATCAAGATAGAAGGACATATCAAGAAGAAAAATGTTCAAGAAGTGAAAGATCACATCGAGCATCAAGAAATGAATCCGACCATATCTTGTAAAGGATTGGAAGAAATTACCACTCCTCAAACTCTAGAGATAGAAGGACATATCAAGAAGAAAAAGGTTCAAGTAGTGAAATATCACATCGAGCATCAACAACAAGTTCTCCAACTTTTAAAGGATAATTCCACTTCGGCGCAAAATCAAACGAAACAACAGGTAGATCAACATCGTAGTGAAAAATGTTTTGATGTAGGTGATTGGGTATTTTTACTGCTACATCTCAAGCAAGCTATTTATGAGAAGGAATGTTGGCAATACTACATGCACTTAAAAAATGGCGACCTTAACAAATGGGAAGACTCTTCAAGGATGAGGATGTGGAAGCATTGTTTTGTGCTATTTCTATTTATCCAACCAGATTGGATAAATGAAGCAAGGGATGAATGGAAGAAGGATGAAGAAGTATGGCCACTTATTCAAAAGTTGCAAAAGATCCAATTCAAACAATATTGCCAGAAATTGAAGAGGAAGGAAAAATCATATTGGAACCTAGAGAAGTCACAGAAACAAGAACCTGACAGCTATGAAATTGATCAATTTCAAAGTACCTCATCAAGTGGAAGAACTTACCAGCTAAAGATTGCACATGGGAGGACAATAATTTTATACAGAAGCGTCAAGAACTACTCAAGCATTGAGGACAACACTTTTTGAAGGAGAGGGGCATGTGAGGCCCTTATACTACTAATGTAACCCCTTATTGTTATTAGTACAACCCCCTTATTATATTGATGTACCCATGTAGTGCCCATATTGTTACTATTGTGCCCCATAGAAGCCCACTAGTGTTATTATTATGCCCTTACATTATTATTGTTATGTCGGCTCTGATTATATTATGACCCCTTAGACTCCTATATATAGAAAGGAGGTATTTTCATTTGTATCATCAAGGAATCATTCATTTTTGTAATGTAAAGGAGGTTTCCCCCTTGAAGAGGCTGAATTATAAGGCGTTGATCTACCTTTTCTATCTTTTTGTGAACTGGATTCGTAACATGGACAACCCTATGACTCAATTGTACACTTCATGCTCTGCGCCCACAATTCATAGAGTTTTACAGCATCTCTAACCAGAACTTAGGCTTTGATCCCCAAAACCTATTATGGGGGGAATTCCATGCCCAATAGGCCCCCAACACAATCATCATGACTTGTTCCAAGTCACTCTTCTGGTGCAGCGATCTTGGCACGGTGCCCCTCCAACCGGTCCTTCTCTTCCTGCAGATCCGTGGTGCACTAATCTGCTGTCTGCTAGATTTGCTCCACCCTCTCGGCCGAAGTCTTACTGTCAGGGGAAACTCCCTATCTTAAGGCATCCATCACCTTCATCTATGTGAGATTTTCTTTGATGTCTACAGTGATGAGGAAGGTCGCATCAATCCAAGGCTGGACGTGCACTTTAAGGACCGCCTCTTTTTGCCCTATGGCATCCACCTGTTCCTTCAACACCTTTTCTTGTTGTAGCTTCACAAGCCACTGGGTCAGGACAACTGTCTATGTCGTATCGTGCACACTGTCATACTACACCTGAAGTTCTCGCACCTCCATTTCTAGGCACTATATGTTGGGTTCCTCCTATAATGAAGTGAGGACCGCAAAGGATTCTTCCAACATAGCGGTGTAGTTCTGTACTGCTGTCCTATTTATTCCAATCCTTCAGAATAGTTCCTGCGCATTGTTCCCTAAATTTCGTGGGCGTAGAGGATTGTGCCTTTAATCACAACTCGATAATCTGAAGGTTGAGGTCCAGTTATACCCTCGTTTCTTCCTCCTTTTCATTGTGGGATCCATTGGCTAATTTGTGGATTCGCACTCCAATGGTTAGGTCTATCATGATATCTAGCTCTAGGATGTGCCAACATGCTTCCTCTATTATTTTCTCCAGTTGTTGCTTCTGCACAAGCACTTCATCACGCTGGAGACTAAGCTGCTCAATGTTGACTCTCTATTCACTGAGCATCTCCACTGCACGTCCTTCCCTCGCTTGGAGTTCTATTGTCACTCCATCCTGTAGCTAATATAATGTATCCCGTAGAAGGGCAACCAAGTTTAGGCCAAGTCCCTTGATCCTGCCCACTGCGGCTCTGTCCTCCTCACTTTTCGCTATTATTGCTCCCTGCAGTAGCACTATGGTGTTGGAACGTTTTGTGCACAGCAGCTACTCTACTGCTGAGGTACCTGTCGCTTCATAGGTGGCTACTGTTCCTTCTTGTGGGGGCTACACCTGAAGTTCTTGCAACTGTACCCTTAGTTCCCCCAATAAATTTTGTTACTCCATCATTGCTTCTTGGAGCGCTTCCCGAGTGACCTCGCGAACTGTGTCACCAATTTCATAGAGGTCACCCTCTATCAATGTAATTGGCTCGATGTCTAGCTTGGAAGCCTTGGCCTTCTTACATGAACCTAACCCCTCAAGAACGTGTTACCGTTTCAGTTGGGTGGATGTCGTACTCAAGTCCGTGCCTTCTGCTATATCTGGTACCTCTCCTGCAGACATGTCCTAGCCTATTTCCTCCTGTGTAGTGGTGGCCCTTGTTGCTTGTGCTACTGCTGCACTTTTGGTGGCCTTGGCCTATTCTGTGGCTACCTTTGCTACTTTGCAGGTGGCCCTTACCTTCGCGGCCGCTTGTTCTTTGCATCTCTGTGAGGCCAACTTTGTGACACACAACTTGGTTGCATCCTTCTACTTTTGTGCTACTGTTCTATCCCTTTCTGCCAAATCCAAGGTGCACCATTCGACAGGCCATGAGTCAAGAACGAAGAAAATAACATTGCCAATTGCGATGAAAGGAAGCTTGGTCTAGGTCTGCACCAGATCCTTACATGCCTTGATGTACACGTTGTGCATATTTTCCTTGAAGTCTGCAAAGGTTTGTAGACTATTGTACACTATGGGGGATAGGCTCGACCTTTTGTGAATCCACACCCAGATGCTCGCCTCCATGAGCACCGAGAATATCTCAGTCTCATGGATTCGCGTGGTGTCCTTCATAGCCCAGAGTGACACATATTTTTCCACCTCTGGCAAATCCTTTTCAAGAGGAGGGAACTGAATGTCCTCGGGTAGTTCCCCTCTCACCAATAAAATGGACAAGAGAAACCACGCGTAGTGGAAGGTCTTGCCTTGCTCTTGAGCTTCCTTGCAGTTGGTGAAGAATTCTTGAAAAGAGGAATTTGGCATAGTTGAATTAGACCCCCTTTGCACATTGTTCTACGAGCGTGACAACCAGTGCTGGTACCTCATTGTTGTGGCATTTTCTCATCACCTTCTCGGCCAACATTTGGGTGGCTACGCATACCCCTTTGTCTTGAATACTACTAATAATGTGGACTCTCTGCTTCTTTTCCAATTTGTACTTCTTCATGGCCTCTGCGAGTGCCAAATCTCCGCTCTTTCCAGCTATCTTCACGGGGTCCCTTCCCTTATAGGGAAGCCGAGAAATCCTTTGAATAGCTCTGTCATGATGGGAATAGACTCCTCTAGCCACAGGTATCCATCGTGCACCAAGAAAAGCAGTTGCCTGATGACAATGATCATGATTGGTGCATGGTGAATGTGCAGAATCCATAGTAGGTGGAGTAGCCCAGCCTTCTCCACACCGTGCAGCCATTTCCGTAGCTCTAGCACTATAACGAACCCCTCCTTGCTCTGCTTCATGAGGTTGTTAATCTCCAAATGTGGAAAATTTTCACTGTACACGAGGTTCTAGTCTTCAAATTTCATCGTGCGCACATGACCCAAGATTGAGCCTTCAAATAGAATTCCATCTGGGAGGAGCGGGGTGTGGAGTGCACTCTTAGTGGCATCCAAATCCTTAGGTACTTTAGCTTTCCCTTTTCGTAGCGGGACATACTCGGGTAGTTTTGCTACAATGTGCACCAACTCGATGTCTTCTTCGATTTCTTCATCTGCCTCTATCTCCTCTACAATAGCCTGGAGGTCCTCCTCCTCATCGTCTATCTCAATGTTGATAGCCTTTCCCTTGTCTTCCATGGAAATTTTACCAAACCACGGATTTCACGAGGACATGCAGACTAATCTTGCTGCCTGTGTATCCTTCTTGAGCCTCGGCATCTAGGGTGATTTCAAAATTTCCGGCACATCCCCCACCTACAACGTAGGGCTCTACGTGGCTTCCTCGACGGTACTCTCTACAAATCCCACACCTGTCCTAGTAGTTGTGATCTTGTTCGAACTACCTGTGGTTGTTCGCGATCTTGGGGGCTCAAATCCCGCTTGGCAATCAACACTCTGTGCTTTTCGTAGTAGCTCAAATCTCAATCAAACAAGTGTTGTCTTGTGGCTAGCCTTTAGACTTTTATAGCATTTTTTGAATTTGAATTTGACCGTTCCCCCCATTTCTGAGCCATTAATGCATCCTTGGCAGTAGATCATCCCAAATATAGCTCTTAATTCGTGTCTTAATTTCCCGCCGCCCACTCCCTTTTTCCTTAACTTTGACATCTCGTCATGAATAGTGACGTCAATGGTTACTTCTCGTTGACCCATGCGGCAGTGCAACACCCCGTGCTTGGGTGTGAACCTTGTACCATGTTGATTCTGCATACACCTCCCTCACTGCGCAGTTCCCAAATAGACTCTTTTAGAGTTCCACGCTCTCTGTCAACTGTTTGGAGCACTGATACTATGCTCCCTACGGCTAGTCAGGTGGTTGAACCACCTATGCGAGACTTCAATTCAACTTCTAATATAGTCCGTGGACACTCCTCAATTTCCCTCACGACGCCCCGTGCCTCGTGCTTTATATTATGTGGTGCACTTCCCTTGTTACTTCATTTGGTCAAGTGCAGTTGCAACCATGGTAGTAGAGTTATAAATTCTCAGCGAGAATCTTCTAATGTAGTGGTATGGTTGTCTGTATTTGGCCTTGTCACACTTAGTTTATCGACGAGATAGGCTTGCATGATCTCGTTCTCTAGTTTTTTGATCTCAATGTCCATCAACATGCTTTCCTTCCTCAATCATACCTGATTTTCTTCGAGTTAGCAAAATCTAAGGTTCCCTCATTGAATGGCTTCCTGAATCCTTATATGTTTGTCCTTGTGTAGTTGTATGATTTCTTCATCCTACTCTTCACGCGCTATCATCACTGCAGGGGCTATTATGTGGGGATTCCTTTTGGTATTCCCTTCAGAAATCTCAGGTTCTACATTGTTTCACACCTTTGGAATCATTTCCGCGCTCAGGTTTTTGCATATGATCCTATAGGTCCACAAAACCATTGGCATGCATAGGTCTGAGTCAGTTTGTCTTGCCTGGTAAACCTTGTTCAGTACTCTGTGTGCCCTATGGAATACTTCATCATGGAGAATTGGTAATGCGCATCGTCTTTCCTACTAGTGTGGTTTGTTCCAATTCTCTAGGCTGAGGTTGGTGTGCGCTTGTGCGAACTGTACAGAATATGTCTATACCCATCAGGAAAAGTGGGCGCGTAAGTTGTTCTGCCCCATCAGATTGGCTTTCATTCAAAGCTGGGGTTTTCCAAAATGTAGGTGCATCATCCTTCGACATCCGCACCAGTCTTCAAAAGTTCCTTGATGCGCTGCCCACCATTGTGTGGGTGTTGCGCGCAGTGCCCATTTCAGCGCACCGGGCCATTGCTGCTCTCGTATTGCACTTTCGAATATACTTAGAAATTCAACCACCATTGACAATCCATCATATGTTGGAATCTCCCTTGCCTCTATTGTTACGCAATGTAATGACCTGATCATCATGTTGCAGTTCAGTGTTGTTACTTCGTGTAGCCGATTCTACCATCACTACATATCTTTGTCTGAATCCAAAGTGCGGGAGCTTTCGTGCTCCCATGAAATCCTTCCATCTATAGTTGGATTCACCCAATATTCTCCTTGCGCAGTTATTTTGTAGATACAATCGAGATCGTCATCGCTCTCGTCGTCATGTATCGACTCAGTGTATCGCGCTCCTTCGGCTGGGTCTAGCAGTACTACTACGTGTAGTGACTTTTTTTCAAAGATCATTTTTCACTCCTTCAGATCTATGACTCCGTTCATATCAGTAGCCCAGTCTCTTCCTAGTAGCGTGGGACAGGGATTTCTATCATCGACAATCTCTATCACTTCAAAATCCACCTGCGAGCTCGTGCCTTCAATATTGTCTGTCACCCCTTGCAATATTCCCATGGGACAAATCTTTTGTTGGATCGCCATTCGTAACTGAATAGGGGACCATTGTAACGTGGGTCTACCCATGTGTTCCCATGTTTGCTTTGGTAATACATTCACGTCAGAACCGAGGTCCAGAATTACCTAGTCCATTTCATACTTGCCTATTTGTATAGTCAACTTCATCTCCCTTCTTGTGCGCAATGCATGCTTTCCCAGTTTTTGGACCACGTGGGGTTCTCCTGACCCTCTGCACCTAGTGATAAGTTCTTGTAGTCCTTTGACTACCTTGTTGTTGCCCAGCAGTTTCATGCATGTCTCCAGAAAGGTAGTGAGCATTGAAGTATCCATCCCCAGTTCTAGTTGATCCTTACTACCCAAAGTGGAGGCCTCTGTGAAGCTCCTCTTAGCTTCCATGAATGTCTCCTTTGCGCGTTCTAAATCAAACTTGGGTTTCTTTGTAGGAGCCTTGCGAACCCATGCACTTTCTTCTGGTTACTTCCTTTTATCATCTCTTGTTGTCATACTGCTCTTGAGCATCATGTTTACATTTGGGTCCTCCTCGCGCAGTTCAGACCTCATCATTTGTAAATTCCAAGTCAGAGGGGGCTGAAGTACCCCTTTTTCGCACATCTTCGCTATCAGCGAAGGGAAATATTCCACCTCATGATCAAACTGATTACAATACCAACATGATATCGTAGTCAGGTTCATACAAATGCAGGCATAATGCCCTAGTCCTCTGCAACTGTAACAAATTATCTGGCCACGACCCCTTCCTTGTCCCTTTCCACCTCGACCCCGACTGTGCCCCTGAAACCTAGCATGCGCCATCCCTGCATTTGTGTCAAGGGCTCGCGTTTTAGCCTGCACCCTGTAGGCAGCAGTCAGATCCATCATTAGTTCATAGCTTCGGTAGGTTCATTCGTCATGGCCTACCAACCTGCAGAAATTACAAAACAACTGTTGGGATGTCTGTGTATACTTCTGCAACAAATGACAATTATCTGTGGTATGTTTTACTCCTGTCTAGCAGATCACGTACCATAACGCAGACGTCGCACTCAGCCCCACCTATGCCTTTGATCTTAATGGCAATGGCCCTCCTCCTGCCAAGTAGTTCACGAACACTGGACAATGATCTTTGTTGTGGCCCTGGCCTTTCCATTTTATGCACCATACTTCCTCATGCACCTCTAGCCGAGGTGCCCTATCATGTTTCAAACTCTGCATTTCCAGACACAGATTTTGTAGTTGCGCATGGATTTTTTGGACTCCCAATATAGGGTCTTGTATAAAGGTCTCATGCAACCTCATTGCCATTTCCAATGCTTCAGCCTGGGTGGAAAGTTTTTGTTGTGACAACGTCATCCTTAAGTGTGGCAGCATGATGTTGCACATTTGTTAATGTCATATTAGCTTCAAGGATCATACTTTTCAGCCTTTGGTCTAGATCCTAGGGGGTCTCACCTCGAAGCATCACAATCTCTTTAAACCTGACTATTGATTGCGTCTCTGACTTTGGCCTGCTAAACTCCAAATTCAACGCGATCTAGAACTCTCCAATTCCTGCATTCAGGTGGTCATTAGAATGCTTGATATACCACATTAATGCACGATCCTACAACACACTCACCAGCGTATCCTTTTTAATATTATCATCCACGACACCTTGTGCTTCCCATACTACTCTTACCATGAACCAGAATTGGTTTGGATCTTCATTTCCTACTCCTTTTAACATCAGCAATTTGACTGCGCTTCTTGGAGAAACCTTCGCGACCTCATTCTCGGTCTCCCATGAGGGTGAAATTAAGGGACTATTTTCTAATTCTTCACTGCTTCCACTTCTATAGATGTTTCTGGTCCACGTAGTCCCAAACGTTAATTTATTTGCATAACCTACTTTTCACACAATAGCATCTTAATCCAAGTGTTCAAAGATTTAATGTACTTGCCTCACGGTCCCTTGAGAAAACATCGCTCTCCCTCACGGTAGCTAACGGTCATGTATACTGTGAACTCAGTGATAAATTCTCCTATTATCCAGTTGAGAAAGTCGTCCACAACTCACGCTATCTTATCTTCTGAGGCTTCCATTCGACACACTAGTTCTGGAGTCCACACTATTGGTTTGTCGAGCCTACACCTTCCCTAGTTGTATGCTAACTTTGTGATCCACTCATACAACTCACATGGAAAAGATGCAAAGAAAATTTCGTGGAATTTAGTGTACATGTAGTGACCCACTATTCCTTAGATACTCGCGGATTTCTGTTTTCCTATGCCGCGAACTCATGAATCTTCTTATCCAACCACTCTTCAATTTCTTTCTTTGTAGGGTTCTAGTGGCACACCATCAGATATTGTTTATGTAAATCTTGATCCCGGCAACAGAACCATTTGTTGGCTTAGTGGGGCCTAACCCAGGTTTAGAGGTGATTTTTCCAAGCAAATCCTAGTACTATTAGCCCTTTTAGCAACAGCCCACAGAGTGCGAACTGAAGTCTCACCTGAAGTAGTAGGGGAGGGTGCTAGAACCCGGTTTCCACGCCCTAGGGATGTCTGATGGGCTTTTGGAGGTCCTCGGTCTGACCTGTTGCTATGTGCACTTGTGGTCCCCTCGCAACCTGCAGTGCGGCTTCTGCGCAACCCTACTCGAGGTGCAACCCGTATAATACACAAAATCCTCGTTAATTAACTGATTACTTAACTTGTGTGTGTAATATTTATGGTTATTACAACATATTCATCAATCATAATAGTGCATGCAATACATAAGTGAATACAACCATAAAGAAGATAATGCACAACAAATACACAGCAATCTGAATCAACTGCTCTTTTATTAATATTTAATCTTGCTTACAAACTCGACACCGCTCTATGCATCAGCTGTAGGGGTTCGTGCACTCAGCAGCGGACTCTACTAGGCCTCTACGCACTTAGCTACAGAGCCTCTTCCTACTACTACAACCCAAGACACTTAGAATTCTACTCTAAGCTTGAACCATTCCTTCGCTATTCATTTATTCATCACTTCTTAACCAACTTTACAACTTAAAGCCTCACTCTATTTATACAATCCCATGGTCCGCGGACCATGGGTAGGCTGAATTTACACTATTTTACAACACAATGCCTAGGGCAGACAACCCTATGACTCAATTGTACACTTCATGCTCTGCATCTGCAATTCACTTCGTTTTACAGCATCTCTAACCAAAACTTGGGCTATGAGCCCCAAAACCTGTTGTGGGGGGGATTCCATGCCCAACACCCTTGAAGTTATCTCATGCATTTAATTGATGTAACCCTTGAAATTACATCATGCATTTTAAGATCTTAAAATTGTTATTTAAAAACATTGAAAGAATTGATAAAATTAATGTAACAATCCAAAGCTATTCATTTAAAATATACTGAAGAATAAGAACACAAATGTTGAAGCACTCACATTTTCAAAATCAAATAGTTTTTTTTCTAAAACATGTCAAGTTCATCAAGTTGTGCTTACATAGTGGGGGCACACTTTGTATAGAATTGAAAAAACACATGGTCATTAAAAATGACACATTGATAATTAAAAAATACACACATATCACAAATATCTTACAATGTTCATAAATAAATATTGATGGAGAAATTCTGAACGCTAATTCATATTTCACATACAAATCTTGAATTGACATTGCCCCATACAGTAGATCACTATACATCCTATTAAAATTTGCATGATGTCTTATGCTAAATGATTGAAATTGATTGACAATATTTTTTGCTTCCCCATGTAGTTGCTTTAATGTCTCTTTTTAACTTGGTACATGCCTTTCATCTAGTTGCACATAAGTTTGGAATTGGTGTAGACTACAATTCCATTGGACCCATATTCCCTAACTTTTCCTAAGCCTTCTTTCAATGCAATATAATATGCTTCATTGTTTGTTGTTCTTCCAAGACCATTCCTTTTCCTTTGGAGGAATTTATTCGTCAAAATATTTCATAGCACATAGGTAATCATTGTTTTCCCTCGATTGGGTTAGCAAGAAACATCTATGCATAATGTTCATTTTTAAATCGTGTTTAAAGGTTTTTTATACCAGTAAAAAATAAATTCAATAAAATGAATTTAATATATTTATACACATATTGTTAGGTTGTGCAAAAGATTAATGTTTTGACAAATCTATAGGAAGACTAGGTAGCCAGAAATTTTGTTTATACTTGGTTGGATGGTCGGATATTTGCAAGAAGAAAACAACTAGAGATCTCTAATTTGACTCAACTTAGCTTCATCTTAGCTTCAACTTAGCTTCAACTCAATTGAAAGTTGAAAGTATTTACTAATTTATTTTTTTGTTCATTCCACACATACATATCTTTCTAATTCAACTTAGCTTCAAATCATCAGTTTGAAAGTATTTCTTAATTTATTTTTATTTTCATTCCTAGAAATTTAACACTTATTCATGCCTTGTTTTAAAATCAAAATGAAAAATAATAGACAGATTTTATTCTAGTTTATTCTATAATGATGCCATGTTTATTTATATGGTTTATATGGGTATATTTATATACGCTTCTTTCAAAATATAGTTAATAAAGAGGAAAATAAAATGAAATGAAACATATAGACCTAGTTTTATTCTACTAAATTTAATATCTATGTTTCTTTCTTAAAATTAAAACACTAACATTAAAATTAAAATACCAAAAATAGATGACAAAGCAAAGCCAACACTCTAATTAGCTTCAATCCCATGCACCCAACAAAATAGAAATGAAAAATATATATCTAAAAAATAAACTACTACTTGAAAAAGCAAGTACACGAACCTTCAATTAAACGTATTCTGCCTCATCTTAGGAATATAATAATACCCATGGTCCAAGAAAATAGGGAATCAAAGTGAATTACACATAATGAAAAAGGAAACATATATGAACATATAACAACATAAGCAAGGAAAATATGTTACCAAGAAGCATCAAGGTTGTTCTACGAGGTAAATCAAGGTAAAGCAAGTCAACCCAATAATATTAAAATTAAAACACCAAAAATAGATTACAAAGAAATGCCAACACTCTAATTAGCTTCAATATCATGCACCCACCAAAATAGAAATGAAAAATATAGATCTCAAAAAGAAACTACTAATTTAAAAGAGCAAGTACAACAACCTTCAATTAAGTGTATTCTACCTAATCTTAGAAAGCTAATAAGACCCATGTTCCAAGCAAATACATAAGCTTGAAGTGTATTACACATAATGAAAAAGGAAACATAAATGAACACATAACAATAGAAGCAATGAAAGTATGTTACCAAGAATTATCAAGGTTGTTCTATGAGATAAATCAAGGTAGAACAAGTCAACTCAATAACATTAAAATTAAAACACCAAAAAAAGATGAAAAAGCAATGCCAACACTCTAATTATAAACAAAATAACATGAAAATTAAAACACCAGAAATAGATGACAGAGCAATGCCAACACTCTAATTCACTTCAATCTCATGCAACCAACAAAATAGAAATGAAAAATATGTATTTAAAAAAGTAACTGCTATTTGAAAAGAGCAAGTACAAGAACTTTCAATTAAGTGTATTCTGTCTCATCTTAGGAAGATAATAAGACCCATGTTCTAAGCAAATAGGGAAGCAAAGTGAAATAGACATAATGAAAATGAAAACATAATTGAACATATAATAATAGAAGGAACGGAAGTATGTTACCAAGAAGCATCAAGGTTGTTCTACAAGATAAATCAAGGTAGAACAAGTCAACCCAATTAACATTAAAATTAAAACACCAAAAATGGATGACAAAACAATTCCAACACTTTAGTTAGCAACCCAATAGCATTAAAATTAAAACAGAAAAATAGATGACAAAGAAATACAAACACTCTAATTAGCTTCAATCTCATGCACCCAACAAAATAGAAATGAAAAATATGTATCTTAAAAGGAAACTACTACTTGAAAAGAGAAAGTACAATAACCTTCAATTGAGTGTATTCTACCTCATCTTACGATGCTAATAGACCCATGTTCCAAGAAAATAGGGAATCAAAGTGAATTAGACATGATGAAAATGGAAACATAAATGAACATATAACAATAGAAACAATGAAAGTATGGTACCAGGAAGCATCAAGGTTGTTCTATGAGAGAAATCAAGGTAGAACAAATCAACCCCATAACATTATAATTAAAAAACCAAATAGATGAAAAAGAAATGCCAACACTCTAATTAGCTTTAATCCTATGCACTCAACAAAATAGAAATGAAAAATATGTATCTCAGAAAAAAACTACTACTTGAAAAGAGAAAGTACAAGAACATTCACTGAATTGTATTATGCCTCATATTACAAAGCTAATAAGACCCATGTTCCAAGGAAATAGGAAAGCAAAGTGAATAACACATAATGAAAAATGAAACATAAATGAACATATAACAATAGAGGCAAGGAAAGTATGTTACCAAGAAGCATCAAAGTTAGAGATAAATCAAGGTAGAAAAACTAAAGCCAATAAAATTAAAATTAAAACACTAAAAATAGATAAAAAATAAATGGAAACACTCTAATTAGCAACCCAATAATATTAGAATTAAAAAACCAAAAATAAATTACAAAGAAATGCCAACACTCTAATTAGCCTCAATCTAATTCACCCAACAAAACAGAAATGAAAAAGATGTAACTCAAAAATAAACTACTACTTGAAAATAGCAAGTACAAGAACATTCAATTAAGTGTATTTTGTCTCATCTTAGGAAGCTAATAAGACCCATGTTCTAAGCAAACATGAAAGAAAATTGAACTACACATAATGAAAAAGAAAACATAAATGAACATATATAACTACAGAAGAAAGGAAAGTATGTTATGAAGAAGCATCAAGGTTGTTCTATGATATAAATCAAGGTAGAACAAGTAAACCCAATAACATTAAAATTAAAACACCAAAAATGGATGGCAAAGAAATCTTAGCACACAAATTAGCAACCCAATAATATTAAAATTAAAACACAAAGTAGATGACAAAGCAATGCCAACACTCTAATTAGTTTCAATCTCATGCACCCGACAAAATATAAATGTAAAAGATGTATTTCAAAAAGAAACTACTACTTGAAAAGATCAACTACAAGAACCTTCAATTAAGTATATTTATCTCATCTTAGGAAGCTAGTAAGACACATGTTCCAAGAAAATAGGGAAGAAATGTGAATTAAACATAATGAAAAAGGAAACATAAATGAACATATAACAACATAAGCATGGAAAATATGTTACTAAGAAGCATCAAGGTTGTTCAATGGTCATGATATCATCTTCTTTTTCATTGGTGTCCTTTTTGTTGATCAATTTTTTTATTTGGTCAATTAAAATGTTATGTGTTGAGAATATGGGGATATGATACTAGTATTGATGATAGGTTCATTATTTCTAGTTCTTTGGCACTGAAAAATATGTCCATCTTCTCAACATAGAACATTTTGATCGAGTAGGTGGTCCTAATAATCATAAGGCTTCTCTTGAGAGTGTTTTGGAGCATTTGGACCATAGTTATACAAGATAAATCAAGGTGGAACAAGTCAACCCAATAACATTAAAATTAAAACACCAAAAATAGATGACAAAGCAATGCCAACACTCTAATTAGCAACCCAATAACATTAAAATTAAAACACCAAAAATATATGACAAAGGAATTCCAACATTCTAATTATATTCAATCTCATGCACCCCACAAAATAAAAATGAAAAGTATGTATCTCAAAAAGAACATACTACTTGAAAAGAGCAAGTACAAGAACCTTCAGTTAAGTCTATTCTACCTCATCTTATGAAACTAATAAAACCCATGTTCCGAACAAATAGGAAGCTTGAAGTGAATTACACATAATGAAAAAGGAAAACTAAATGAACACATAATAACAAAAGCAAGGAAAGTATGTTACCAAGAAGCATCATGGTTTTTCTACGAGATAAAACAAGGTAGAACAAGTAAACCCAATAACACCAAAATTAGACGACAAAGTAATGCCCAAACTCTAACTAGAAACCCAATAACATTAAAATTAAAACACCAAAAATAAATGACAAAGAAATGCCAACACTCTAATTAGAAACCCAATAACATTAAAAATTAAAACACCAAAAATAAATGATAAATCAATGAAAACACTATAATTAGCTTCAATCTCATGCACCCAAAAAAATAGAAATGAAAAAGATGTATCTAAAAAAGAAACTACTACATGAAAAGAGAAAGTAGAAGAACCTTTAGTTAAGTGTATTCTGCCTCATCTTAGGAAGCTAATAACACCCATGTTCCAAGTGAATAGGGAAGAAAAGTGAATTACATATAATGAAAAAGGAAACATAAATGAACATATAACAATAGAAGCAAGGAAAGTATGTTACCAACAATCATCAAGGTTGTTCTACAAGATAAATCAAGGTAGAACAAGTTTTGGTTTATATTTTAAAAGATTTGTATGTCTCTTTAAATGATATTTTAATTATTTCATTTTTTTTAAATAATTATAAGATATAGATTAATTGGTATCTGTGGCGTTAATATTTATACATTAAAATTTCATGAGATATAGATTAATTGATATCTGTGATATTAATCCTTGTAGATTCAAATTTCATAAAAATATTGAAAGAAAACCATTTATAAGGAAACTAAACTATCCTAATAGACTTCCCAACAAACTTGAGCTAACTTTGTTGTAGAAAAAGATACTTCTAAATTATTGTTATATTGTTCTAATTACCTATAAATGTTCTATTTTTTATAGTTATTTACAGCTACCTAGCTATTGAAGCTTTGAGCACGTATGTTTTAAATGTGAATATTAATGTGAATGAACTCACAAATATGTTTCTAAATGTCAACTTCATAATTTCTTTCTTTTCGCCACATTTGTACACCATTCTAAATGCTGTAAGACATCCTTGAAACTCTATAAAATTTTGAAACTTATTTAATGTAAAAAACACCCTATGACTTTAAAAAATACTAAAGTGAATAATAAATTTGAAGATGTTGCAAACTCATTTCGATTTTTTTCATTTACTAATGTATTTAGAGAGCAAAATTTATAACAAGTCAAAATTCTGTTTTGAGAGTTTGTTACTAGAAATCAGTGAAGAAATTAAAGCAGCTAAAATGCTATTAAAGCAAGAACCCACTAGAAGAGGCAAGTAGAATTATTACAGTGCACATTCTTCTTATTACAGTGCACATGAAGAATGAGCTTTCATTGAGTAGTGAACTACAGAATCAATGAATGTTGTTGAGAGACTGACATTTTTTACATCTGAAAAAAGAACTTAGATCTTTCACATAGAGGAGCTAAAATGATATTAAAGCAAGAACCCACTAGAAGAGGAAAGTAGAATTATTACAGTGCACATTCTTCTTATTACAGTGCACATGAAGAATGAGCTTTCATTGAGTAGTGAACTACAGAATCAATGAATGTTGTTGAGAGACTGACATTTTTTACATCTGAAAAAAGAACTTAGATCTTTCACATAGAGGAGGCTAAAAAATATGGCTTCATTGAATTTCAAGTACAAATTCTAAGATATGAATAATGAGACTGGTGATTGAATTATCCTTGTAACTTCATAATTTGACTTTTACAGTGTCTAGTATGAATAGATTCTATACACATAGACTAATTCTATGGTTCATGTTAAATGTATTATGTTTGTATATAAATGTTATTATGATTGCTAGGTTTGATAATTGAACAAAAACTATGCAGAATTCAGAGCATTAAAGCTACTTCTCAAGTTTGATTTGGATAACAATGTCACACAATGGTTTTTGGTGATACATTTTTTGCAAACTCATTTCAGTATTTTTCATTTACTAATATATTTATAGAGAAAAATGTAAAAGTACCGTGTTATTTCAAAGGTGGTCAATAGGTAGTAGCTCGTAAAATCATAATTAAAAAAAATAGGGATGGAGCCTGGAGGTCTATCTATCTATGAATCTAGTTAATGTCCTTGAAGAATCCCAACGAGATGTTGATCTTGTTCGAAAATGTTTTCTAGCTTTTCTAGATTGAGAGTTTAATTTGGTATAGCTTTTTTTTGTATTTTTTTTGGGAATTAACAAAGAAGTAACAGAGAAAGTACTTTCATTAAGTTCAAGAGTTAAAGCAATGGAAACTCTAGCACATTGCAGCCTATTGTCAATTGGATTGGAACCTATAAATTGTTTGAAACTTTTTGAGTTGGCCTCAAAAGTGAAAAGGGATTGTATTAAGTCGATCAAATCATACAAAAAAAAATCATCCAAACATGCAACGGGCGAATTACCTGGTTTGGATGAGGAGGGTGGATGAGAAGGTTGAGAAATCTTCTAGTGACGAGTGCAACAAACCAAAGTTCCTCTGGCACCATGCTATAAAAAAATAAAAACTTCATTAAAAAATCATAAAATTTTCACAAAGAACATCATAAAAATTTCATAAAAAAATAATTAAATTACCACCTAATCAGGTTCGACTCAGCTTCCACTTAGCTTACAATGCTCGGCTTCCACTCGGCTCAAAAAACCTTAGATCACACCGCTCTGCTTCCACACATCTCAACAAACCACAGACAACAGACCATAAACATAAATCAACAATGCTTGGCTTGCACTTGGCTCAACAAACATAAGCTTACAACACTCGATTTCCATTCATCTCAACAGACCATAAGCGAAAATCAACAATGCAGAAAACTTTGCACCAGTGGTTGACCTGTCATATATATAAATGTTTTCTCGGCTAAATAAATAATTTGGCTTAAAACCCTAGTTCGACCAAATAATTTATTTGGATTATTCATTCAGCCAAACTATTTTTTTGCCAACTTTTTCAACTCTGGAAAAAATTCTGGTTAATGGTCAGCATTAGTCTAAATGGCCAAACTTTTAGCCAAAAATTTGTATAATAGTTCGGCCAAAAGAAAATTTGTTCGATCAAAAAAGTAAGATTGTGAATTTTTCGAGGGCATTTCTCACAAAAGTGTAACCTAGTCTCACGTTTTCCCCCATAACTCTTTGGTCAATCTTGATTTGTTTTAAAATTATGCTTAACCTATTTAATGAATTCTTCCTTCTCTTTGAGCATATGTAGCCCCAATACTAAAATATCCTCAAGATGGTACCAACTTAGAGGTACCTTTCATTGTCTTCCATATAGTATCTAAAAAGGACTCATATTCAAAGAAGTTTTATATCCATTATTATAAGAAAACTCAATCAAGTGGTGATAGTCTTCCCACTTAGTAGGCTTATCCAAAACATAAATTCTTAGCATATCTTCTAATATCTTATTGGTCCTTTCTATTTGACTGAGGATGATAGGTTGTGCTAAAATTTAAATCTCTTCCCTTGTCTAAAGTTCTGTTACGGGATATTATCCCCTAAGGCTCTTGGGTGGAACCCTAGTAGACTGAAAGTTGTCTAAGTCAAGAAACATACACACACAGTCGTTTATGCTATAAAAAACTACTTCTAGGGTGAGAAGGACATACCTGAGTTCCTACGTTTGGGTAGTTACTCAAGGGTGCAAACCCTTCTTCACGTCCCTTCCGCTCCTTTGTCCTGCAAAAACAACAATTCCAAGGATTGCAGTAGCATATGGACAAAGATTTACATAAAAAATGATCTTTATGTTATATAAGAGATGAGTTAGTTACAAACTTCTAAACATCTATTCAATCATGAAATTCAAATATGAACATCATTAACATAAAGAAAGAAGCGTTTCGGGAACAAGATGTGTTTCTTTATTAGACAAATAGAATAGTATAAAAAAAGAGCAATATCACCTGAACCACTTCTGCAGGCTCAAAGCTCAGCCTCCTTCTGGATTCGTCCTGCCTCAAGCCTCTAGTAGGTCTCCTTCCAATACTCACTCCAAGATGTCATAACAAAGGGAAGAACATCCAATCACAAGGAAACAAGGGTTTCCTATACAAAATGGGGGAAGTGCAAAAGGCACAAGGGTCTTCAGACCTGATCAGGGGGAAATCTCAGTATAATAACCTTTCTCTATACTCTCTCTTCCTTTAGGCCTTCCCTTTGGTGTCATTTTATACCAATTCCAAAGTAGTTTTTTAGTTAGGAATTGGTTGGGGACAGTTGAGGCCACGGGCACTAACAGGTGATTAGCAGGGAAAACCCACGATCTCCGCCTGAAAATAAGGAGTTTTATAATTTTTTAAGTGTTTTAATACATATACGCGGGTTGGGTATATATGAACTCACATATACACGCGTTTAACTCAGGGCAATGTCGTGTACAGGGAATAAAACACTGTTTTTTAGATTTTGGACCAGGTTTGGAAGGAGGGGTTGCCCTAGGCCATGAATGCAGCATCACAAACCATAATAGTGAGATTTGGAGCTATAACAGATGCCCCCTAATATATGAGGTCAGAAG